>CP137666.1:58802781-58871264 GCA_037976565.1 Mesocentrotus franciscanus | reverse complement strand
TCAGCTGTTCTAACAATAACGACTGCTCAAGCATTATCGGTCATTGACAAGGGAGCAGTTTCCCTCTTTTGGGTTTTGTTTGGATGGTGTGCTCTGTAAGAGTTTGTCTTTTAAAAAAAAGCATCCCCAATGGGGAGCAGCAAAGTGGAAAAGCAGACGATTTTGGTGATATGATATGGGTAATAACTCCAGAAAACTCACAAGTGTACCACCACTTGTGGTTTAAAACATTAGAATTTGAATCATGAATAAGCTTGTCTATTGTAAGAAACTTATCTTGGAATAGTTCAAAAGATACAAAAACAAAAGAGATGCAAAATTCCAGTTTTTCTTGAAACATTTTTTTGTTGTCTTGTACTTTACATAAGGATTCAAAGTAAACATTCATTCACACATGTCTGTAATTACAGAACTCCATATCAAAAGAGTTCAGTAGACCCTTGCATTGCAAATCAAATCGAGTAGAAAATACATTTGCCCATTTAAATACACATGTGTTTGTACGTGTCTTAGATTTGTTCCTAAGTTGTAAAGACTGTCTTATGAAACTAACTCCATTATCAAAAGAATTTATTTGACCCTTACATTGTAAATCCAATCGGAAAATACATTTGAACGCTATTTAAATACAAAAGGTGTTTGTTGTGAAGACCATTGTTCAGACATTGTACAACTTTACTATCATTTAATGTAATGCTAATTAAGTCAAGTCCCTGCCCAAGTCTGATAGTTGTGCGTGCTCTTATGTTCAGATGCCATTGCTATTGTGTTTGCCCATAGCCCTAGTGCCACCACCACATGTTCACATTCCTTGATACACTGTTGATTTGGTTGAGTTCATGTATGTATACACTGTGCATTGGATCAGTGAGTCTTGATTAAACCTTCACAGCAACCACACCCTTATTTTCTGTGTCTCTACTTATGAATTGTGTTTCATTTAGAACCTACGATATAACAACCGTCTTATGGAGGCTCAAGCAGACACGACTGGCCAATAAGAAAGAACAGCAATTCTTGAATTTCTGATTTAATTGTGTACATAAGCTTTTTTTAACCAATGTGTTAAACATGTAATGCAAAAGAGAATGCTATTCAAGATATTAACAAGTGAATTAAACTACAGTTGAAGAGTCATATTCCTGGGTCAAAAAGTGGCCCATAGTATGAAATTCCTGAATACCTAACAACATTGATAAACAGTTATCTTGTTTATTTTACTGCTTTTAAGACCCAACTATTCTTGCAAAAATGTTCTTCAGCACCAAATTAAACAGTGGGCAATCTTACTTTGGTACACATCGAGGAATAAATCAAATCATACTTAAGTGACTTTCAATATGATTATACTATACAATATTGAACTTTTCATATAGAACTTAATATTCATCACTTCTGAATAAAAGAAATTAATACAAATAACACTTTTTGCGTTATAATCTTACTACATTCAGAAGATTCTAAAACTTAATTCTGAAATAAATTTCATCCTATTTCGGTTCAAATACAAATGATAGTACATGTAAATGAACCAAATGGCAGAAGAAAAGAAAATATATCTCATGCACCATAACCAGTGGCAGATATGTAGAATAAGGCATGTTAGAATTCTCAAGGCTAAAAATTGGGTAACCAAAAATTGAGCAACTGCATTATCTTCCTACTGCATACTTTTAGATTTAAAGGAGATTGACTAAAATGAACATCCAAATTGGTACATGAAATCAAAACCCAATCGATCAAAAACATGGGATCATAAAATGATGGTTAGGACAACTACTCCCTTACAGCTACTAGTAACTCCAAGAGAAAAACTCGAGACCCCCCCCCAAAAAAAACTACCCTACATAAGAGCATAATAGACTAATATGGGAGAGATCTAGAGTTATTTATGAGGGGGGGGGGCAGGTAAAAATGTAATTCTAATGTGGTCATGTGGGGTGATGGTAATGATAATGCCACAAAATAAAGCTTCAATACAGAACTAAAGACCCTGAGAAAATAACATCAAACAAGATATATATCATAATTATATATCATATATTCTCAGATCAGCTGGATTCCATTGGGATTTCAACAACAGCACAGTATACATCATAATCATACAAACTATACCCTATACCAAACAGTAATAATTTGACCTTAACTATTTACTGGATTCATGAAGTAAGGATTCCCAAACGAACACACACAAATACCTCCGTGAATAACAAAATTACATACTGGTACATAACAATGCATTCACTTCCCTCCCCCCTTCCCCCTCCCCCCTCCCCTCTCCCTCTCCCCTCTCCCCTCCGCCTCCCCCTCCCCCCCCTCCCATTATGAGCAACTGACTTTCAATTTGGCAAGAAAACAAACAAGTGAAAAACTACTTGTAGTTTATATCATCATAACAGGGAAAGTTCTGAGACTTGTATCCTAGCATAACATTTCTTTGATACCTGATCCACTAAAGGTACTATCTTTACATCTGTAGGTTGAATTTCCTACAACAAAAGAACTATCATCTTTAAGAACATGTAACTAATCAATGAAGCAATATCATAAGCTAATAAATAGCAAGTGACCACATGTGATCTTACTCTTAGAAAGAGAACGGACTGGCATAAATTGAATACTTAGATCCTGTACATTGTCAATGTCTTAGATTTCACATCCTAAAGCACATTGTCAAGGTTGTTTCCTAGCAAAAGGAAAGGACTAACAAAAGTCGATCATTGACCTAGCTAAATCCCATACATTGTCATTGTATTGGATCTCACATTGGAAAGGATGTCATCAAGGGTTGTTCCTCGTAGCTGAGCAATCCGCTCTGCAACCAGGATAGCCATGCCAGGGTGAGACCACCTACGTCCTTTAACCTGATGAGATAGAAATAGATCAAGTCAACGCAAAGCGTAGCATCCCCTCGCAGGGTACAAATGGCCTATATACGTCAGAACAAGTTACCTCCATTAGACTATACCAATATAGTACTAGGCAAGGAAGTTAACCACATTTTGGCATAAATAATTAGATGTTTTTGCATATTTAATGAGCTATGACCTTTCGCCTTTGACCTACATACTCCAAAATCGAACTTAGGCTGTGTTTTGATACCATGAACCTTCATATCAAATTTCATTAAAATCCGTCAAACATTACTAAAGTTATTGAACAGAAACCAGATTCGCATATTTAATGAGCTATTACCTTTGACCTATATACTCCAAATTTGAACTGAGGCTGTGTTTTGATACCATGTACCTTCATATTAAATTTGATTAAAATCCGTCAAACATTAAAGTTATCGAACGGACACCAGATTCGCATATTTAATGAGCTATGACCTTTCACCTACATAGTCTGAAATCGAACTTAGGCTGTGTTTAGAGAACTTGAACTTGATATCAAATTTCATTAAAATCCGTCAAACATTACTAAAGTTATCGATTGGAAACCAGATTTGTATTTTCTCGCTTATTTAATGAGCTATGACCATTGACCTTTGACCTACATACACCGAAATCGAACTTGATATTTTGATTCCATGTACCATTGTACCTTCATATCAAATTTCATTAAAATCCGTCAAACATTACGAAAGTTATCGATCGGAATCCAGATTTGTTACGGAAGGAAGGACAGAAGGACGGACGGACGGCAGCGTTACTATATCCCCTCCGACTTCATCGGCGAGGGATAAAAATACAAACAATACTGACAAAATCAATGTATACTTAAGGCTCATAAAAAGCCTCCTTAATAATTGCCTGAAAAAAAATGCTGCACCATGATAAAAAAATTACTACGAACCTCTCAACTCTAATTGCAATTTTACTGATCAACACTACTTCATGAAGTATCATTTAGCTGCCCAAAACACATTTAAAAGAAGCAAACAGCCATTAGACCTATGAATGAACACAACCGGGAAACTTGGAATACAGATATGGAAGTACATATATATTAAATCATTTATCTCTTCAACCTATTATTACATATTCCTCAAAAGAATGCATTGAACCTAAAGCTTCAAAGACGATACAATGCTAATTAAATATAGAAAATTTGAAATAAACCATTTGATATGATTTGATTTTGGTATATCATGCATCGTCCATCATGTAGACTCCAGCCTGATTATCAAAGATTTGGTATTAAATGCATTAATGAAAGAAACAAACCTTTCTAGGAACAAAGTAAGGTGTGTCCGTTTCTAGTAGGAGCCTGTTGAGAGGGATAGCTCGAGCTGTTTGATGTGTGTTGGTAGCCGTGGGGAAGGTCACTAGGGCAGTCAAACCAATGAAGGAGTTAGGGAAAGCCCTCAGAAATGTGCTGAAATCAAGCAAAATGCACGGAATGACGAGATAAAGTGGACCGGGTATATGAGATTCTCCTATAATCTTTCTTATCATTTATAATACACTTCACAGTATACAAAGGGCCTGATAAAATCTAGTGGAATTTATCGGGTCAGTCGAACGACTGCAGTTGCCCATTTCCTTGAAGGGCGGTAATCCAGAGGGAAAAAGGCTATTGACTGTAGTCGGCTAGTCGCTGAGACTGACTTATAGATTCACCTAGATTTCAAATAAAGGCCCTGTATATTTGTTTTATAGCCCTCGTCAAACTGTAGATCTAGATCTAACAACATTAGAAGAAATGATTCGGGAAACAAGGGGCAGTCAGAGGGAAAATAGAAAAATAAAAACAACGGAAACCCTTCGGCGGTCTCGCCTGCATTACGCAATTTGTTATGATGAAAAACTGAGGTTGGGACATTATTTATAGGCAGGGTGGCCCATTAGCAGGCCCCCCAAAATGAAATTTTTTGAATATAATCATCATTTTCAAGTGAATATTGACAAAGAATCCTCAGAATAATTATTTACCATTATTTGTACCAAGATTGATAATTTTCATGAAATATGAATAACAAAAATTGATTTATTAATTCTCTCATTTTTAGTTGTGAAAACATAATCCAAGTCTACTGACCTAAAATGACCTTTGACCTTGACTTTGTGACCTGGAATTTGTGTTAATGATTTGTGATACTTGATAGCCCTTGGGTACAAGTTTCATGGAATTTGAACAAACACTTTTGAAATTATGCTAACATTTCAAAATCTTGATGTTAATGCCAGAACAAAGTCTAAGTTTCCAGACCGGAAATGACATTTGACCTTTAAATTGTCACCTAAAAGACTAATCACATGATTGGTGATACTTGATAACCCTATGTTCAAGTTTCATGGAATAGGAATGTATACTTTAACAAGTGAAACGCTCTCGGCGGTCTCGCCTGCATTACGCAATTCGGCATTACGCAATTCGATATGATGAAAAATTGAGGTTGGGACATTATTTTTATAGGCAGGGTGGCCCATTTGCAGACCCCCCGAAAATGAAATCCTCTGAATATAATAAGCATTTTGAAGTGAATATTGATTATGAACCATCAGAATAATTATTTACTGTATCATAAGAATACAATATAATGAGATTTAGTGTATGGGTAAGAATATAAATGTTTCAATGCTTGTCAGTAATTTACAAATAAAGTTATCTAATAAACTTTTTAAGAAAAGAGGATTTTTCAGCACTTTGTGTAAAAACAATTGGAAGGTAGAGCCCATCTACATCACATCACGTCTCATTAGCATAATGAGAACATTATTATGAGATATACTCCAATATATATTATCCAAACATCAATATTGTCACCTAGCTGTAACTGATCATGTACATACTAGGCCTGGGATCGAATACTAAAATTACTATTAGAATATTCATGGGAAAGTACTCGAATGATTCAAATATTTACTTTCATGAAATATGAACAAATAACAACAATTTATTAATTCTCATATTAAATTTTGAGAACATAATCCAAGTCTACTGACCTAAAATGACCTTTGACCTTGACTTTGTGACCTGGAATTTGTGTCACATGATTTGTGATACTTGATAGCCCTTGGGTACAAGTTTCATGGAATTTGAACAAACACTTTTGAAATTATGCTAAAATTTCAAAATCTTGATGTTGATGCCACAACAAAGTCTAAGTTTCCAGACCTGAAATGACATTTGACCTTTACTTTGTCACCTAAAAGACTAATAACATGATTGGTGATACTTGATTATGTTCAAGTTTCATGGAATAGGAATGTATACTTTCAAAATTATGATAACAATTAAAAAATCTTAGCCTGATGCCACAACATAGTTAAGTTTGTTGACCTGAAATGACCTTTGACCTTGACCTAGTGGGCTGAAATTCTACTCACATGATTGGGGATACTTGATAACCCTTTAGTCTAAGTTTCATTGAATAAGAACTTATACTTTCAAAATTATATTACAAATTCAAAACTTAACCTCAGGTTAAGTTTTTGATGATGATGCCACAACATAGTCTAAGTTTGTTGACCTGAAATGACCTTTGACCTTGACTTTGTGACCTGAAATTCTCCTCACATGATTGGGGATACTTGATAACCCTTTAGTCCAAGTTTCATTTAATAGGACCTTATATGATTGGGGATACTTGATAACCTTTTAGTCCAAGTTTCATTTAATAGGACCTTATACTTTCAAAATTATATTAGCAATTCAAAAACTTAATCTTAGGTTAAGTTTTTGATGTTGACGCCGTCGCCACCACCGCCGTCGTCGCCGCCACCACCGGAATAGCGGCGCGGCACCTATGTCTCGCTTTTTGCTACACAGGCGAGACAAAAACTATTCTACTTTTGAGAAGTGTGATGTCACACCTATGTTTTCCTCGCAAATGAATTTCTCTTTTAGTGAAATTATGAACGATCACATGAAGAGCTCTCGACCAATCCTTGAACAAGAAATTTTCCATGAGGGATATAATAGTTTGTGTGTTTTTTTTTTTAAATATCAACTTGGCTCAATCAAGCTTGGTAGGTAATGTAGTCATATGGTATCGAAGACATCAGGCGCCTTTTAACTACACCCAGGAAAGTAGAGACAAAAGATACACATAAAGAAACAAAGTGCATACACACTAAAGGGACTTTAAGCCCTCCACTGCGATAAAAGCCCAGAAAGGCATACCGGGTATAAACATAACACAGCACAACATGCAGGGTTCTCTCCAGTGTATTACACCCTAATTAATCATTCCAATTATAAGGGATTTAAGAAAAATGAAATACCAATCGCAAATTCTCCAGACAAGGGTACTGACAAAAGATAATAAATAAATGTATGTCAATGCATACTTTCAATTTGCCAAATTTCTCCTACCACATCAACCCCCTGGGTTCCTGTAAGACCACAATTTACTTAATTCAGACTAAGGGTAAACAATTACCTGCGGAGAAGCCCAATAAAAAGTATAGGTGTAAAGTTGTTGGTCCTACAATTCTTCTCGGTTTCATTTTGTCAAAGATTTAGGTTTAGGGATAAAATTTGGTTTTAGATTAGGTTAAGGTTTAGGGTGAGGGTTAGTGCTTGGTGTAGATGATGTTAAGAATTTGTTTCAAGTTTGGTTTAGGATACTGATCACTGAGTAATTGTCGCTGGAGCATGTGTTGTACGACCAAGAAACATTCTTACACGGCATCTTGGGGAGGTCCGGTGAAGCAGTGGCGATGTATTTTGTGGTTCCTGGGTACCATCTCAGACATGATGCTGAGGGTGTCTGCCTCCGCGTCCCTGCAGTGAATTACTAGGGGCTTCTTGGTGTCCAGAGCGATCTGCAGCTGACGTCGGAAGATCATCTTCTGAAGCTCATGGTCAGATGTGGTCTCCAGTGGCCTAACATAATGAAGACGAGTTATTTCTGCCGTAAAGTTATATTTTATATACTTATACCAATGACTGTAGAGGTGTATGTCTTGAATGCTGAATACTTACCATAGTACAATGTATATACAAACTTCCTTCAATTTTTTTTCTTCTTGAAGCCGGAAATAAATTTCTCTACAAATTTGACTTTAAAATCTATACATCTCTGTAAACAACAGATACTCATTATATGTTGTACGTTTTGCATATTTCAGCATGGATTTGCCATAGTCCGATTACTATTCTTCTGCAACTTCATGCACATATAAAAGTATACATTTTTGACAATACCAAGCAGAATCAACAAAAAGTTATTACAAAAAAACTATACATAAAATCATGCATCTTCCATTCCTGTTTATAGAGTTCTTGAAACATGTGATTAATCTACTGAGGAATAGAAGATCAGGGCCCCATATCACAAAACTTGTCATCAGTGACAAATGACAGTTTTTTTTATAAGCTAGTGAAATCCTTGCTTCTGATTGGTTATCAGCAGATTTGTCACTAATTTTTGTCAAGAAATCTACAAATCTATACATCTCTGTAAACAACAGATACTCATTATATGTTGTACGTTTGCATATTTCAGCATGGATTTGCCATGGATTTGCCATAGTCCGATTACTATTCTTTGGCAACTTCATGTTTTGACAATATAATTCATATACTTCATACAGTTTTGACAATACCAAACAGAATCAACAAAAATTGATTACAAAAAAAACTATACATAAAATCATGCATCTTCCATTCCTGTTTATAGAGTTCTTGAAACATGTGATTAATGTACTGAGGAATAGAAGATCAGGGCCCCATATCACAAAACTTGTCATCAGTGACAAACGACAGTTTTTTTTATAAGCTAGTGAAATCCTTGCTTTCTGATTGGTTATCAGCAGATTTGTCACTAATTTTTGTCATTTGTCAATGAAAAAAAGGCTTTGTGAAACGGGTCCCAGATATCCTGTTTTCCAAAAATTCCATGATCAAAATAAAGTCCTCATATTCACCTGTCAGAGTAATCTAATCCAATCTCTCCGAGTGCAACAGTCTTTGGATGATTCATCCAGTCCTTGATCTTCTGTTCCATGATGCCATCATAGTGCTTCACCTGGTGTGGATGGCAACCAAACGATCCCCAGATGTTGCTTTCCTTCAGCAAGTTATCAGCAAGAGAGTAGTGGTTTGAAAAGTTGACAGGGTAACAGAAGATGGCCACACACCCTGCAAAATTGGTTGGAAACTTGTTGTCTAAGCAGAACTTTGCAAATGTGCCCTTGAACATGTGCCGTTGAAAGAGCAAGTCAATGTGGGCATGAGTGTCTAGATAGTCTATATCACTTGTAGGGTATTGGATCTCTAAAGAGTCTTCCACCTCTTTGGATGAGCGCCATGAGCTTAATTTTGGTAATGTCTCTCCTCGCACTTCATCTTCTAGGGTGAGTCGTCTTGGTCGCTGAAGGATCTCTGCAAATGTCTTCTGTCTAGAGGGTGCTGAGACTGGGCGGGGAACTGGTGTGATGTTGTAGGTGCCCCATCCTTGAGACCCTGCAGACCAGCTCCTTAGCTTGTTACTGGTATCTGTGGTAACTGGACTTGGGGTTCCTTGCCAGAAAGGACTATTTTGTGGCTTTTCTTTGGTAATCCCATTATTATTCTGAGGACTTACAAATTCTACAAGAGGACGTCCAGATCCCCAACCAACTTGAGGAGCTGTAACACCAGGATATGAATTCCTCCTTCTCTCTTCCAGATGGGAACTTGAAATAAGAGTTACTCTCTTCTGAGCACCAGGCTGCTCGGTACTTTTGGCTGACACCACAGCAGCATATGAAGAAGGTGGCAGTGGGCCTACACGAGGTGGATTGCTTGGCACCGACGCATAATTCCTTGTTTCCTCTTGCCTCTGCATTGGCGAGTCCTGTGTCATCTGCTTGAGACTCAATCCCCAGATTTTGCTTTTCCTCCGGGCATTACCAAAACCAGTTGCAGGGGTTTCCATGGCATGATTATACCAGTTATAGTTTGGTTTTTCTACAGAGTCCATTTCCATCCCTACTGAGAAATTAGAGAGAGGAGCTCTAGGTGCTGGTTCGCAAGGGCTTGGAAGATAGGAGCCAGCCTCATCTTTAGTAGATATGAAATCACTCTGGGTATCTTTCCCAGGGTCTTCCTGGATATCTGGTAAAGGGGTCTGAAGCAGAGGTGACTTCTGTTCCCAAGATGCATTTGGATTTTGTTTCCACGTCTCATTATTCAAGTCCTGAGAAATATATGATTGATTTCCTGAGGAGTCAAAGTCTGAAACAAAAGCCTTGTTACCGTACTCGTTGTCTTCACACACTGCATTTTCTTGGCCCCTGTAATCTGTACCACCATATGTATTCACATCATAGGCTGCATTTATGCTCTGTATATAACCTGTGTTCCCTGAAGCTGATTCATTAAGAGTGTAGAAACTGTCCCGAAACTCATTTCCAGGAGATTGAACAGGGTGTGTAGGAGGAATCGACTCAACTTCTGGTTGCATACATCTGGGAAATCGATGAATGATTGGGTATCTGGAAATGGCATCTGGATGAAATCCTCTCATCATGGCAGGTCCATAGAAATAAGGATCTTGCATCATTGGCCACATAGGAGGGCCATACGGGAATGATGGTCTCATTGAAGGATAAGCATGATTGTATGCCATGTATGTGGGTGGAGGATAAGAAAATCTTGCCCTGAAATCTTGCCTGAATGATAAGGGAACATTCATCATATTTTGATCAGTCTGCTCTTTTTCCGGTGGAAATTCTTGTGGAAATTGATAACTTTCTTGGACATCCTCTGCATCTACACCATCTGCTGAGAGCTTTTTCACAACATTGTTCCAGTTTTCATCATCAGTGAGTGAATCATCCGCTTGACAACTATCATCATCACCTTCAGCATATTTACTTATGCATTTTGCTTGGGTATTTGGTCTAACCACCCCAACTTCAATCTCATCAGTCTCCTTTGACTCAGCTCTAGCACAACCAACTTTTGTTTCAACAACTTTCAAGGATTTGGAAGCAGAGTTATTCCCTTTCTTCTGTCTACAGTTCTTTGACCTCTCACCTTTGTGGAATGCTGCATTTGTATTTACCTCAGTGTCATCATCAGTACTGCCTTGGTATTCTGGAATTGATGCTGCCCTTTGCTTCTTTTTAAGTTTTCCTTTCTTCTTCGCACTACCTTGGTTGAAAACCGAATAGGTCCAAGAATCTGACTTTGATTTGCTACATGTAGGTAAACATGGCCCCATTTGGAACCAGCCGTAGGACTGCTGAAGCTTCCTACTCCTCTTGATTTATACAAAGCATGGTCCTCTTGTCCTTCTCTGCTCTTGATTGTGTCTTCATCTGATGTGCAGGTACAGTTCTCGGTTACAGCACTTGACAGGCAGTCAACCACTTTATCTCTGACTTTTCTTGGTGTCATCTGTTTGAACTCATCCTCACTCGGTAACCCAACATCCCAGTCTAGGTTTTTGGAATGCTGTGTACCATTACTACCAGAAGATGGGTATGACTCCTGCACCAGCATCAAACCATCAGTCTTTGCAGTAGTAATCCAGTCACTGTCAATCTTCTCTTTGTCCATATCTGGTGCTTCATATACAGTATTCTGCCTCTCGTTTAACTGAGCAAACCTTATCTCTTCATCCCAGTTCTCTCCTTCCAACACACTCACTTTCACTTCAGCTCTTATATCGTTTCCAGTCAATTTTCCTGTCGATATGCCATCATCATCTTGAGAGAGGGGGAAAATTCCAGCAAGGTTCTTCTTACATCTTTTCTTGATGAGAACTTTTGATTTATTTTCGTCATTGTCTTCCATCTCTGTGCAGCTCCGCTTGGATGATGAGCTGGATCCAGGACTCAGAACCTCTTCTTTTATGCATGATTTAGAATCTATTCCCACCTCAAGCTTGAGTAGCGTGTGGAACCTTTCCCGGGGTGAAAGACCTCTGCCCTCCGGATTCAAGCCATCAAAAGTTCTTGGTCTTTGAGGTGGTTGTCCAACCTTGCTTGGATTCTGTTGGGATCGATACTGAAACCTGCCTCTGTTCCCAACCCAGCCTTGACCTCTTCCTCTTCCCTTTCCTCGTCTCTTAGGATTGCCCTGTTCCCATGATTGGAATGTGAAGCCTCCCCATTCTGCCATTATGATATTTTCTGGAGTGATCTGGAAAGAGATAATGCACAGAAACCTAACTTTTACTCCTTTATACATGTACACGTACTTTGCATTGAATGCTGTTTAACTCACCATACATGTAGTGCCAAGAAAGCAAGTATGGAACTTGTAGCAGATTAATATTGACAATGATAACTATCGTAATAGTGATATATATATATATATATATATATATATATTTTGTTTTGTTCAAAATATAACATAGATGACACTCTTCCAAAAAGCTTTAGAAATTTATCATCGTAGCTTTTAGCCTGGGCTGCCATTATCAATGAAAAACTGCACAAAATTAAAATTTGAAATAATAATAATAATAATAATGTTGGATTCTTATATAGCGCACATGTCCATTGTGACGAATATTCATATTGGTTAGTGCTATTTGATGGTTAGTGCTATTTGATGAACATTTTACTTTTACATTGAATTCGAAGGCAAAAGAAAAGTCTTTCAGATTTTAATTTTTATGTTTGTTAAAGGGCAATCCAACCCTTGTATTAGTTTTAGAGTAGTTGTCGATTTGGGTTGGATTTCCCTTTAAGTCAATTTAAGTGTCCAGATAGACATCCCTCCCGCGGCCCCATCATACAGCATTTCCTTCTATAGTCTATAGGCCTAGAGTAGATCTATAGTAGACCTATAGATCTACTATAGGGCAAACTTGTGCCACTCAAGCCGCCGGAGTCTTCCCACCAGGGCTCACTCAGAGGATCCATCTTTTGTGATGATGCCTATTATTTATAGTGTTACTGTTTGTTAGCTAAACTTGTTCCAATTCTAGGGACTCGACTAGATATAGCCTAGGGCTAGGCACGCAGGCCAGGTTCACAGTCGATCACTCTCATAATAGACCCTATTATCACGATCAACAGTCAGTAGATGTAGTCACACGTACACATGCACAGACTACACACGAGCGCTCCAAACCATGGCACGAGTCATGAGGTCCTTCTGGACTAACTAGTATTATTACTATGTACCTTTACCGGTACTATAGGCCTATAGATACTACTACTATAGTACTAGGCCTACTAGGCCTAGACTACTTAAACTTAAGACTTAAGTTAAGACAGTCATTTTCCCTTTTCTTTACAAAAAGACTTTAGATCTCTCCGTACTTCTCCCGTATTTATCACACAATAAATAATTTTGTGCACACATACCTTCACTTTTAATAGTTCCGGGAGCTAATGGCCTAGCGCCTGAACTAAATTCCTTGACTGTTGAGAATTGCTGCGCTTGGACCAGGCCAGGCCTATACTAGACTCGACATTTGTATCTCGTTAATTAGATGTGCGATACGTGGTACATACAATGCATGCATGATATGCATGCATGCAGCGTCTAGTCTATATTTAAGAATGTAAGAATGTCTACAATTTTGTAATTTATTTCCCAGTCCAGTGCAGTCAGCGCATGTGCAATAGTACGCTCACTGCATGCACGCGTACTCGTACGTACTTACGCACACTGCATCTTTGACCGTAACTCTATTACATAACAGTTCGGGGGAGGGGTCGTTAAACGGAGTCGCAAATAACATTTTCTCAGTGTTTTTGTTTTAATTCCTTTCCTGACACTATTCGTTTGTTCTTATTTCTTGAAGCTGCGGGGGATGTCGCGAGCTCAATCGTCCTGCAACGAATGGGGCTAGGGAATGAGTAGGGTATAAGGACAGATCGAGAGCTTCAAATTGGCACATGATAGGTACAAAGACTTACACATTTCCCCGAGGTGGCCCGGGGAGGGGTCGAGGGGGAGCTGAAAACTTTAATAGAATGATGGGAGAGGTACAATGGTAGGAGAGATAGAATGGTAGGAGAGGTAGAATGTTGTGAGAGCTAGGTAGAATATGGTAGGAGAGATAGAATGGTAGGAGAGGTAGTGGCAGGAGAGTTAGAATGGTAGGAGAGGTAGAATGGCAGGAGAGGTATAGAATTATAGGAGAGATAGAATATGGTAGGAGAGGTAGAATGGTAGGAGAGATAGAATGGTAGGAGAGATAGAATGGTAGGAGAGATATATAGAATCATAATGGTAGGAGCCTGTGGGGTGGTAGGAGAGGTCGGATGGTATAGTAGATGGATCGAGAATGGTAGGAGAGGTAGACTTGCAGGGGTAGAATGGTGGTAGAGAATTGTATACCAATAATGGGAGAACGATGCGAGAGGTATAGAAGGCTCTATAGCAGACGCCGGAAATCTCATTGGTGAATATTAACTTACGTTATCATAGAGAGCTATAGGCGGATAAATTTCCCCGGGACGTCTCAAGGGGAACAAGTCTGAAAAGTCTGTAAATGAAAGGAAAAGTAAGCTATCACATTTTCAGATGCAGTTTGGTATAAAGGAATCTTATGATTGTGATCCAGATTTTTTGCTGGAGAATGGTCATTAGTAGGGCCACATTTTATTACGCGCCCGACCGTGCTATATAATTATAACTCGACCACTGGATCCCCAAATTACCCTTGCGCTCCTTCATTAACAATTCTGTTTTGACTGTGAATATGTTTTATGCTCGTCTTTCGTATCGTATGGGCGGCTTCCGCTCCAGAATTTGCGTGTGGCCGGTGCCCGTGATCTCCAAACGACGTACTATAATGCACCTTTGACAACATTGATTACATTTTGTTGCTATACCAGACTTACTCTTACAATTATAGACAGATTTACTAACATATTCAAATTTTATGCATACTCTTTAAACAAACGTTCTTCTTTACAACCTGAAAGCTTTCCCGAGGTTTGCTCGACATAGCAACAAGTTATGAATGCAGACTGAATTCCAACTTGAACTATTGTAATTTATTCATGAATAACAGGTTAATGGAATAACTCGTCATTAGCTCTCCAAGAAAGAAACATCCATAAATTTGAATATTTAGTAAACCGGTCTTATTCTTCGGGTCGCATGAACATAAACAGGCCATTTTCGTAATGTAATCAAATTAAGTTAAAGGGAAATCCAACCTTGATAGCAAACTTGTCTAGAATAAAGCAAAAAAAATCAGAGAAGCATACTGATGAAAGTTTGAATGAAATCGGACAAAAAATTAGAAATTTACGAATTTTTGAAAGTTGCAATTACTATAGGTATTCGCTCTTCTAAATGGCTGAATTGATAATGTCTATGTGATGTAGTGGCTGACAACTTTCCCATTTGCTCCAATACACAAAAGGACTAAAATTTCAACTTTTCATAAATGTATGACTCGGAATGGTCTTTTCTTTTTAGAGGACCTGTAATAATGTACTCTCCATGATATATTTTGAGTAGTGCCCCGAGGGTGAAGGCACTTGGAAGAAAAACAGAAATAACCCTGATAGCAGACTGACGTCTTAAAGACGTCATAAATTGGTCGTAAAGTGGTAAACACGTCGTACGTCGTATGGACGACGTCATTACGACGTCATTATGTCGTCTTCAAAAGACTATTTTTTCCAAGATAATTTTGTCGCATTGACGACGTCATTACGACGTCATTATGACGTCTTCAAAGACTATTTTTTCCAAGATAATTTTTGTCGCATTGACGACGTCATTACGACGTCATTATGACGTCTTTAAAGACTAATTTTTCCAAGATAATTTTTGTCGCATTGACGACGTCATTACGACGTCATTATGACGTCTTTAAAATACAAATTTTTCCAATATAATTTGTGTCGCATTGAAGACGTCATTACGACGTCATTATGACGTCTTTAAAAGACTAATTTTTCAATATAATTTTTGTCGTATTGACGACGTCATTACGACAACATTTTGACGTCTTTAAAAGACTATATTTTCCAAGATAATTTTTGTCGTATTGACGACGTCATTATGACGACTTTAAAGACTATTTTTCTAAGATAATTTTTGTCGTATTTACGACGTCATTACGACGTCATTATGACGTCTTTAAAGATTAATTTTTCCAAGATAATTTTTGTCGTATTGACGACGTCATTATGACGACTTTAAAAGACTATTTTCCAAGATAATTTTTGTCGTATTGACGACGTCATTACGACAACATTATGACGTCTTTAAAAGACTATTTTTCCAATAAAATTTATGTCGTAATGACGACGTTATTACGAAGTCATTATGACGTCTTTAAATGACTACTTTTTCCAAGATAATTTTGTCATATTGACGACGTCATTACGACAACATTTTGACGTCTTTAAAGACTATTTTTGCTAATATAATTTTTGTCATATAGACGACGAAATTATGACGGCTTGCGAAGACTATTATTTATCATTAATTTTTGTCGTATGGACGACGTTATTACGACGTCATTATGACGCGTCTTTAAATGACTATTCTTTCCAATATAATCTTTGTCGTATGGAATGACGTTAATACGACGTCATTATGACGTCTTTAAAGACTATTCTTTCCAATAATTTTTTGTCGTATGGACAACGTAATTATGACGTCTTTCGAAGAATATTAATTGTCATTAATTTTTGTCGTATGGACGACGTAATTATGACGTCTTTCAAAGAATATTAATTGTCTTTTTGTTGTATGGACGACGTTATTATGACGTCTTTCGACGTCTTTAAAGACTATTTTCTTCCGTAATCATTTTTGTCGTGTGGACGATGTCATATGACGTCTTTCAAAGACTATTATTTGTCATTATTTTTTGTCGTATGGACGACGTTATTACGTCATTTGACGTCTTTATAAAAAAAAGAGAACAGTAGAAACCAATAGAAACCATTAGGATCAAATATGAGCATGTGTCACTGAGTAAATAGGGCAATTATCAGAGGTGAAAATGGGAACTTCTTTGCCCCCTCAAATCATTAGTCATTATATTAATCAGATTGTGCACCATCTTGACATGCAAAGGTCTGCAATATCGATCAAGACTAAACATGCTCTAATCTCGCTATTTGAAAAAGGCTGTGTGTGTGATACTCAAGGCCGTAGGCCTACACAATACATTACAATGTGTATATGTACTGTACTAGTATAGTGCATTGGGAGCTGATCGGAGTGTAAATGGCCGTTATACAGCTGCTGTACAACTAGTGCAGTACTCTGTTTTCCCCTGCTAATCTACAGTATGGGTAAGTCTTAGAATTACCTAATTTATTTACAAAATGTACATAAATCTATAGTTACTGTTTTCTGTTCTGAAAAGTTGACATGCATGTTTAATATGTAAGATCTAATGATTGTGAGCTCGGACTTTCAACACCTGCTGACAAAAGTAGTCCCGTGTACTGATAATTGTGTCATAATGCAGGCAGCTTGGTGCTGTACGTACTACATCCATGTATGTTCCCTTCTATGTATTTTTATGTAACATCTTGATCCTGTTGATGGGATGCATGGCTGGGGCATCATTTGAAGCAAAGTTTATTGATTTGCCTACACATGACTTTAAAGGGAAATCCAACCTGAATATACAACTAGGCCCTATAGGCTATACTATACTATAGTCTATAGTATAGACTACTCTCACTGTCTCAGGAGACTCAGCTCTCAAGTCTCAAACTCAAAGACAAAGACAAAGTCAAACTAGTAAAAGAAAGTAGAAAAATAAGAGAAGCAAACTGATGAAAGTTTCAATAAAATCTGACTAGATCTAGGTCTAGATATTCGTTTTCGCTGATTTGTCTGATTTGGGTAGGGTCGGCTCCTCCCTTTAGACTTAGAAACAGAAGCCGACCATAGGGTCTGCTCTGCAAACACTTCTGGGCGCTAGTGTAATTGATGTAGAGGTGTCGTGGTCAGTGGACACGTCACGGACTGTCGATCACAAGGTCCGCGGTTCGAGTCCCGCCGCGGCATTAATGTCCTTTGGCAAGACATTGATCTACATTTGCCACACTCCACCCAGGTGAAGTAAATGGGGACCTGGTAATTATGCTGCATTATTGTAGAGCGCTTAGAGACTTCTGATAAAGTAAGTGTTAGGCGCTATATAAGCAAATATAATTATTATTATTAGTGTAGTTTCGTATCCATTTTTTTAACCCTAACTCCGGCGTGGAGATACCCTACTAAAACATAACCCAAAATCAACTAAATCTTCATCAATTGTTCAAATAATGGTCATGATTTAAAAGTCGTTATGTTTCTAATACCCCTTTCGTGTCAATTTTCTTATCTTTTTTGATTATTTTCCTAAAAACGAAGACTTAAAATATACGCTTTCTCACGTGATTCACGGCAAACTGCTGCACAATACAATGGTATACCGTACGTCTACCGTACGCCTGCCTCACATCTGCTGTAATGTCAATTTTGAGAATTTAGTGCTTTATTATTTTTAAAATAAAAAAAAATTGTTTATTTGCGCAGCTAAATGATTTGAATCAATTGCAATTTTTTATAAGACTGGGCCCAGATGTCTGGAAATTGAGCTTTGTGTGTGCGATGCGCAGAGGAATAAAGCATTGTGACTTGTGTCACATACATATAACCTTAAACAAGTCGTTTCTACAGAGTTTAGTCTTTAGACAGTAAATGTATCAGAAAAAAACTTCACCTTTGAAGACGTGCACAAATTTGTGTTACCATAAATTGGTATAAACTCTAATCAGTTCATGGTGTTTTCCTATAGGCTACCGTAAACAGAAGCCTTTATCTGGAAATAATTGGTTAGACCGTAAATGGTAAACAAAATTCTTTCCCCACAGGCTGTACAAAGAAGTTTGTAGTAGGCCTATACATGTGTTGCACATGCATACTTTATCAACCATTCATTTTGTTTTAACGTTATTTATTTTCTCATTAATTGTAGGCATCTTTTTAACATCTTTTGTCAAAGCAGTGGATTCAAATTTCAAAGCACATTGTGGCCACAATAGATTGGATTGACGTGAGACCATGCAGAAAATGCTACTTTCTCTCAGCCTTCTGGATGTTCCTTAAGGATCAGCAGCCTCGTGAAAAAGTTGAAGCCATTATCGGTAAATGTGTACATGTACTTGTATTATTTTTGTACATTTTTTGTCATATTGTGCATGATCACCGACTAATTAGACACTACAGAATTGATCATTTCACTTGAAAGGCGTATTTTCCTTACCGGTAGTTTTAAATATACAGTCAAACCTGTCTATAGCGACTGCCCAAGGGAAACACAAAAAGTGGTCTTTGTAGACAGGTGGTCTTTGTAGACAGGTTCCTTTAGTACATGTTTCAATGAGAAACCATTTTCAAGGGTAACAAAAAATGTGGTCCTTGTAGACAGGTGGTCACTAAAGCAGGTTTGACTGTATATATACGGTATATATAATTCAATTAATTTCAGATCACTAAAACCTGCAAGTATGTTGCAATAACCGACCATATTTTGCGAGTTTCAAACATTTTTATTTCCCCTTCAGCAGAGGTCAAGGAGCTTTTATTCTACCCTCATCAGCAAACTAAAATTGTATTGATAATTTACAAAAAAAATCCTGAATCACGTTTTGCATTGCCAACAAAAGTTTAAAATCCAAAGGTGTGTTTACATTATGTTTGTGAGCAATGAGAAATTATTTCTGATAAATCTTACCAAGCAGTACTTTTCTGGCAGAATTCATTATTTAATTAATTGTTTTTTCTTAATTGTATTCCTTTCTTTTTGCTTTCTTCATCCATTAGAATTCTTTGCGCCTATGTACCTTGGATCTGAAAGCAGTGCATAATACAGGAGATTCCACCCAAAAGCTAAACCGTGAGTCCAAGCTGAAGAGGAATATTTCCAAAATGATGTCTACACTCACCCGATAGCATAACTGCAAGAAATATTTCAGGTTATTTTTCCCTCCATTATAGAGAGAGATTGGGGGATGGGAAGGGTGAGGTGTAGCCACAAACCTGAATGGCTAAGCTGTATAACTGAATCATGTCACTTGCAATTTTAACGAATTACAAGGTTTACAAACTGACATAATGATTTGGGTAAAAAATTCAGTATTCTGCGTATATTTGTAATTACTATTTATGAAGTTGACCTGTTTCATATACTTATGTAGTACACTTGATATGCTCTGTCTCATGCTCACCCCCACCCCCTTTGTATCGGTTCCTAAAACCTGTGTATTTTATATAAGTTGGTAATAGAGAAAAATTGAGTGAGGTAAATGCAATACAAATCGATTCCATTCTTAAGCAATTAAGACTTGCACAGGTACGGCACGTGAACCGCCAACAAATTTTAAAAAATGATGCAGATTTGGTTTATGTGTAAAGTGCAACAGAGGACCTGTATGTTTTGGACTGCGCGTATTCAGTGAGCTCTGTTTTATAATATACAGAAATGTAAAGCAAATTGAACTTTATGTCAACATTAAAAAATACTCTGCGGTTTTGAATGTTTTGCAGCATCATATCTGAACGAGCCATAAAGGGACTTAGTTACATTGTTCAGATGAGAGATAATGGTGCTAAGGTATTGACTTCAATGTTAGATGTACAATTAAAGATAATCTGAAAGTTCGAGTGAAAAAGACCATTATTAATGATAACAATTGGGAAAAAACTGATGTGATCGATTCCTTAATTCTCCCAATTATATTATTATAATTTAATTTAATTTTAGGTGAATGTAAATCATCACAAAGCAAAGAATTGGCTCTATATACCTTTTCGAAACATTTAAGTGTTGAAAGTTTTTTAAAGGCCTGTTTTATATCTTATTTTCAGCTCAGACGAGATGCGCAGTACACTAAGCTTGCCCAAAAGCATGACAGAGATAAATGCCTTGTTCCTGCCCCTCTGCCTTTGAAGGACAGCGTCTCCCTAGAAGACACTTTGCAACACAGGCTGCTGAGCTGCCGTTTGAGAAGCCCCCCTCCACCTTACCCACCTGGAAAGCAAAACGCTGGTCAGACCAGTGGAATTCGTCTACTACCAACTTGAAGGAGTTCATCCCAGAGCCCTGTGCAAAACCAAGTGGCAGCGACCTCTCAAGAAAAGCTGGGTCAACCTCAACCGTATCAGAATTGGAGTTGGCCGTACACAATGCTTCCTGCATAAAATTGGAGCTTATCCATCACCAAACTGTGCCTGTGGAGAGATCCAAACTATGCATGGATCATGTCATCAATGCTTGTCCTATCTACAAATCCCCTCACGGTGCTTCTGGACTTCGAGATTTCGATGATGAGACAATCAGTTGGCTAAATAGGGATCTTCCTATTTAGATGATGTACTCCTTGATATTCTTCGTGAGCGAGCGATGGAAAACGGTTGGGAAAATTCAAAAATTTATTGGGAGAATCAACTGTTAAAGGGTGTCACACTGTGGCGCCTTCTAAGAAAACCATAAATATCTTTGTGGTTTGAGAATTTTTGGTAGTTAAAAGTATAAAATTGTTGGATTGTACCTGTGATTTTGAAAGCACAATATGGCTTACCTATATTGAATCTAAGTTAAATTTTAATTCTTTGTGAAAATACCCCCAGGAGTTTCAAACTTGCCAAATGAATGTTGTGACATTAGCAATGGAATATATCTGTTTGTGCTAAACTGTTTCATCATGCTTGCTATTTTATCTTAAAGTTGGAAATATCTTCTGCATCATTATTGCACAGTCACCTTGGAATCGCCTAATTGAGCCAGTCGTACTGGCAGGAATGTTTAATCTGATCAAAATTGTGTTTTTATACTTCAGCTTCTGTATTCGCAAACGAAATCTTTGATGATATTTATAAGAATGAAAGTTGCCACTGCCAGTAATGCCTTTTCTTATATTTAAGTCATGTGCCCGTAAGAAGCAGATTTCTAGCACAGAGAATAGGTACAGTTGAGCTGATTTCTGCACAGTTTTCCAATATGCTGTATCGCCATGTGTGATATAGATTGTATAGTTTTATACTTCATTTGCATGTGCCTTTTAAAACTGTAAATATGAATTATTGCCTTAAACTTAGAGATTCCCTTGTATGTAACAAGAATTTATCTTTCACGCTCAGAAATTCTATATTGAATGAGCATCTGTGTTTACTTGATGTATTATGTGCTGCTAATAATGCAATTACTTCTGTTGACATATAGCCATTTGTCTTTACTCTCTGGTAAGACTTGTTTCCAACAACCTTTTGTTTTATCTGATACTCTTTATCTGCATTACAGTCTTGCGGTTGTGAGGAGCGGGTTTGCAGCATGGAGACGAGGTAGAGCTATGCTGATGAATGCCCTGCTTTCCACTATTCTGTTTTGCTGAATATGAGGAGCTTCCCAGCGTGATGTTTGCTTATCTACTGAAAAACTGCGGGTATCAGTATAGCTTTACCTAGTCTCTATGCTGCTAACCTGCTTCTCACAACCGCAAGACTTATAAGTTTAACCAATTATGCAATATAATATGTCATGGTTTCTTGTACTGGTAACTGAATTTAATTTGAAAGCAAATGAAACCGTTCTTTAATTGCAATGTTTATCTTTAAAAAGTAGCACATTTTATGACAAAACAGATATCTTTGTGATGGCCTGTTAACTTTATTAAAATCAATTATGAGAGTAGGATGGGGATGGAAAGACACTGTACGTATAGAAGGCAAGTTAGAAAAAGAAAGTATAGAAATAAGTATTTTATATTTTTGTGTTATCCTTTTTCATACCATTTACATGTACATTAAAAATATGAAAATTACTTTCTGTCTGCCATGTATATATTACCGTATGTGATGCAATATTTGTTGCTTTGATTGTACTGTGTGATTGCTCAGAATGAGTGATTTGTACACTTTCTTCCTTGATCAGGTGGTCATATAGATGTCATTTAGAGGACAAAAAAGACCAGTAAGACGTAAAAATCACATTAATATATGACGTCAGTGCGACGTCTTCCTTTGATACAAGTTACCGTCTTGAAGGCGTCTATTCTTTATCAATAAGATGTAAATATCACGTCAAAATTTGATGTCCATACAACGTATACACAACGTTTGTAAGACGTCTTTCTTGGGTAAAAATTGACGTCTTGAAGACGTCTTTCTTTAACTAATAAGACGTAAAAATCACGTCAAAATATGGCGTCCTCACGACGACGTCTGGTGCAAGTTTACGTCTTTTGACGTAAAGTTATGTCGTCTTAAAGACGTCTTTCTTTAACTAAAAGACGTAAATATGACGTCCATATGACGTCTTCCTATGGTACAAGTTGACGTCTTAAAGACGTCATTTTTTAACTAATAAGACGTAAAAATCACGTCAAAATATGACGTCCTCACGACGACGTGCGGGTGCAAGTTTACGTCTTTTTGACGTAAAGTTATGTCGTCTTAAAGACGTCTTTCTTTAACTAAAAGACGTAAATATGACGTCCATATGACGTCTTCCTATGGTACAAGTTGACGTCTTAAAGACGTCTTTCTTTGACTAGTAAGACGTAAATATGACGTAAATATGACGTCCATACGACGTCTTCCTATGGTACAAGTTGACGTCTTAAAGACGTCTTTCTTTGACGAATAAGACGTAAAAATCACGTCAAAATATGACGTCCTGAAGACGACGTACGCGGGTGCAAGTTTACGTCTTTTTAACGTCATGTTATGTCGACTTAAAGACGTAGTACAAGACGTAAATATGACGTCTTTAAGACGTCGCTCTGCTATCAGGGAAGTGATATTTTTGTACGCGACAAAGCGACAAACGGGAGAGTAATCCGTCACTAGACATCACAATCCCCTGACAAAATTGCCGATTGAGATTCGCACAGCTGTAGTGATTTCATATTTCAAACACTCATAACTCTCTTAAAGGGATCGTTTAACAGTGTTAAATCTGAGATACACGGCCCTACATGTTATTAGTGTCTGTGATATGGTGTAATAATGAAGCCCTACAAAAATTGCGCTTCAAAATGATCAAGAAGTGCCTCAAAAAAGTAAAAATCTTTGATTGACCGGTTTTACCATACTCGTTTTCCCTAATAGACTATAGTGTTATGAAAACCATCAGGCGAACGGTTTTCAAAATTTGTAATTCAATCATAAATATCTTGATAATCAGACAGGCGATCAGCTTGTAAAAGTCATGGGGTTCCTGACTGACCTAAAGGTTTATGATTATCATTGCATCATGAGCTAAATCCAGAATTTTGTTTCAGAATCTGAGACAAAGTTACCGGATCCCTTTAATAATGGCCCGATGTATTTCAAACTTTCGCCATTCTGTTTCTCTGATTTTTCAGCTTTCATTCAAATGAAACTTAAAAGGGTTGGATTGCCCCCGGGATTGCCCTTTAATGCATGCGTCCTTTTTTAAGTGTATTTTTTAAGTGTATTACGAATTATTATTAAAATAGCCAGAATGCAAATTGCATTATTACGTGTTGTTAGCTAGGGCAAGCCATAATGCTGTCCTACCTCAACTAATTTTCAATTCCCATTCTGAACATGACTTTGTGTTTTAAATTATTTGTAAAGAGGCACATATATAAAGACTTATGCATTAAATTTGATTACATTAATTATGAAATAGGCCATTTTCGTAATGTAACCAAAGTTATATTTGTGCCTCGATACGAATTATTATTTTCATTCACCTGTTACGTAATTGTTTTTCAATAGTCAGAATGCAAATATCATATATCAGTTGTTAGATAGGGCAAGCCATAATGTTTGTCCTACCTAGCAAGAACTAAAATGTATGCAATTTGAATTCTGACTATTGAGACAGGTAAATGAAATAATTTGTATCGATGCGCTTTCACAAAGGCATTTGTATGCATTAAACTTGATTAGATTAAATACGTCATTGGCCTATTCATTATCACGGGTTACCTTTGATAATAAATGTGTCTGTCACATAGGTGTAAGTAGGGACTTTTAGATTTGCACGTCGACATAGTGGACTGCAGCGTACGTGTGACATCCTTTTAAGGTAATGTGATGTCCTTTTAAGGCACTGCCGGGCACGGCCCAGTGCCTTAAAGGTACTATGTCCCATTTGCAGGCCCAAAAATGAAAAGGTTAAATTCCAACGGCATTTGAAAGACAATACTAATTTAGAACTTCCCCCAAAAAAGGGGGGGGGGGCTTGAAAATGTCTTTAAGTGGGAAAATAATGACTATTAGTTGTCGAATCGACTTAGGAGCTATAGAGCCAGTAAGTAATAGTCTGATTTTTCAGACCATTGTACCGAATGGTCGTACGTTTTATGCTGCGCAAAGATTCAATCAGTTTAATTTTGGCCATTACAAGAAGTGGGTTATTGATGTAGACAAATGCTCATGTACCCTTTACAGCTCATTTTATGTATGTTATTACCAAAGATGAAAAAGCCAGTCAGTCACTCAATAGTGTCTGACAGTGAAGTCTAGCAAGTAAACGGGTTTCCTTGCATAATTTGAATATTAGGACAATGCTAACGTTTAAATTTCACAGATAGGACGTACATGACATATTCACAATTCCTGCAAAGTTCTACAGAATTTGATGTTGGCTGCAAAAGGGACATAGTATCTTTAACACAACACGCGGCAGTCCACGCTCTCGTCGTGTAAATCTAAAAGTCCCTAATACTTCCTTACCACTTCATGTCTTATCATCCATTTGCGAGAGGGCAAAGGGGTAACAGTTTTCTCTTATATACGAACAGTTAAAGGCTGCAATGCATTTTGCATCAATTATTATAGCATTTTTATGACATCGGTCAATAACGTAATTTTACAGAGCCTATTTTCATTATCCAATGACATTCCCATTACAACCAAGTAATTTCTTTACATTACAACTCCTCCCACTGGCGAATATTGTTCAAGTAACGAAGATGCCCCTCCATCAAAGCTCACCGCACCCCCCCCCTCCCTGATCCAAGACGTTAACCCCAGTCTGAAGAAAGATGCTAACAACAGCTCATGACCCATTATGAGTCACAGATTTAGCAACCGAGAGTCCGAGACCCCCTCCCCTTTATCGAAAGGGCGCAAAATGACCACCCCACCCCTTTATTTTTTTACGAAGAAGAGACAGCGCAGGGATACAATCGCTATAAAATGGGTGTGTTTTTGCGCTACATGCGGCCAAAGAGCTGGGAGCAAGAACTCTATAATGAACGCTTGCTGAGAAGATGGAGTCGCGCTCATGAACAAACAACAGTTCATCAAAACATACATAATTCTGTAATGCAATTTGACTCCAGATGTGACTTTGGCAATTTGTAAACATAAAAGTCAAGGACGATTTAGAAGATTCGACAATTCAGGTATTGCTTGGGATGCCGGTAAAAAACGGGAAAGAGCTACAAGCGCCGTACAAGCGTCGCTGGAAGACAGTAAATTAAGCTTGATTGTGAAAAGTGATGTTCTCTTGTCTTGATATTGTGTTCGGTCTATTCCATATTCGGGATGCATAATGATGGTTAATTAGTACAGGGCTAGTCTCCGAGCTGAGGTCAGAGACGTGGTACGTGTGACCTGTGGTGTACGTGCGTGTATGCTGTGCAACGCTCCTTTCGCCAATGAGTTGTAACTCCTTCCATTCGCAAGAAACTACCCAGTTTGTGAGGCCAAGCAGAGGCGGCACTCCGGGGCAGGGGACACAGTGCCCCCACTTTTTCAGGTCCCCCAAAGTGCCCCTTTTTACATATAGGACAAGAGCCCATTTTCCTTTGTAAGAACTGCCCCTTATCCTTCTAATAAGTACCCTTATTCCTTTTGAAAAGTGCACCCCCATTTTTTTCACACAAGATCCCCTTCACTTTCTCATAAATGTCCCTTTTCACCTCTGATAAATGCCCCTATTATAATCTGATAAGTTCCCCTTTTCCTTCGACAATTGCCCCTTTTCCTTTGTAATACGTGTCCCTTTTCCATTCTCCTAAGTGCCCTTTTCATCTCCGGTAAGTGCCCCTTTTCAGGTACGAGAAGTACCCCCTTACCACCTCTGATAATAATTTGCCCCTATTCAATTCTGACAGGTACACGTTTTACTTTGACAAGTGCCCCTTTTCCTTTGTAATAATTGCCCCTTCCCCTTCTGATAAGTGCTCCTTTTCTTCTTTGATGAGTTGCCCCTTTTCCCTTCTGATAATTGCCTACTTTCCCTTTCTCCATAACATGCACCCCTAATTCAAAGCGACTTAATTTCTTTAATTTTCCCTAGAGCTCGCTCGCTACGCTCACTCGCATTTACAGTTGTTATAAGTATGTTACTTATGAAAGAACTTTTCAGTCTTTCTTCATCAGGGTTTGTTTTTGTACTCTTTATAAGATGTAATTTTTTGCACTGCGACCTCACAAATCTTAAAACTGTTGCTCGCTCGCTTCGCTCGCTCGAAAATTAATATTTAGACTATCACACCCAACTGCAAAATATGTTGCTTAAGCAGTATCTTGTACCACGTAAAGAGATACAAAAATTTGGTTTTATC
Organism: Mesocentrotus franciscanus; assembly: GCA_037976565.1. Lineage (NCBI taxonomy): Eukaryota > Metazoa > Echinodermata > Echinoidea > Camarodonta > Strongylocentrotidae > Mesocentrotus > Mesocentrotus franciscanus. The sequence continues at coordinate 58,843,899 of CP137666.1, read as the reverse complement.
CCTGGTAGTGTAATCACAATCATGACGATGTATGGGTATATACCAATGTCTAAAAGTGCTGTATGGTCACTTTGAGGTTTCCCTTTGTAGGTGCCCCCTTTTCCATAAAGTGCCCTTTTTCGTTGGTGCCCCGTCCCCCCGCCACTTTGGAAGACGCTCCATCGCCCCTGAGGCCAAGGAAAGCCCGCAATTATAATCTGAAGGTTATTGGGGTTCAGTCACATCCAATTTATATTTGTATTTAACCCCCTTTTTATTGTTTAGTGAGAATCAATCTCCAAAGCTGGTCCAGCATGAAGAGATAATTCATGCATGTGCACGTCTACCCGCACTGATAAAACTAATGAAGAGATGGATGAAGATGAACTTAAAGTCATATTCATGGCAATGATGATGGCAAGTTGGCAACAATGATGATGATAATAATGATGATGATAAATGCATAAGGATGATGACATGACTACTGATAAAGATGAATATAATGGGGAGGATCGTTCGTTCGTGTCTCCTTGGATCAAGATTAATTTCATAAATTAAGTTCTTCCATCGCCCAGTGGCTGCGCTGGCCCTCTCATTTACACGGGTCAGGTCTTCATTAAGGTGGGGGTGAGGAGAACTTATAACAATTATCGCTAAACATATGAAGTAAAATAACATTCAAATTACAATTTTATAACATTATTACAGCAAGGGAGAGAGAAACAATGTACTCACTTAAACGATCCAAATAGAAAAGCCTTTGTCGAAGTTTCTTTGGCATGACGTTGTTAATCTATTGGTAGTTAGCCGTGTTTTGAAACATGACCTGTTTAGGTTAAGATTAGCTTTCTTTTATTTCAGAGCCAGCCTGGACCATGACGAAGTTCAAAAGGTTCTTTATATCGATGACCCAGACGGACAACCCTTTATTGTCATCGACAAATGAAGGCAAGATCATTATTGTATGGCTCAGTAAAAGATGCTGGAATGGTTTAGTCTCGGAACCTGCCCCGAAATTGTTGCCCTATCATCGAACCAATGAGATTCCACCTCAAAATAACCTATATTATATCCTGCATCAAAAATTTATTGGTTTTTGATTGGTTGAGAGCTTGTCACGTGACCAGAAATATTTCAACTATTTTAATGTTGCTCTGAAAAAGTACTATTTGGGAGTTCTATTTGAGTGTAGAAGTACTATATGAGAGTACTATTTGGGGATTGAAATTTGTTTTGAATTTTTTTTTTTTTTTTTTCAATTTTAAAATTTCACTTAAATTCTTTTAGAATCTTATAATCTTTAAAATTTGTTATTCTTTTTTTAATAAAAAATTGTAATTTTTCAGTAATTTTTCAAATTTTTCAAATTTTGATAAAATTTTCCCAAAAAATTGTAATTAAAAAAAAAAAAAAATGTTTAAAGATAAATTTTTGCTGCAGGATATAAAACAAATATACCATGCCTTCTTTTCGAGGTACTGGTTAAAACTATGGGCCTCGGTGACTCCAAAAGTACCATTTGCTTCGGGGCTGCGCCCCTCAGCAAATAGTACTATTGGAGTCACCTCTTGCGCATAGTTTTAACCAGAACCTCTCAAGACAGTGTATATTTGTATACTATCAAAGTCATTGACAAAAATAACTTGCAATAGACTAACCGTATAGCCTTCTTCTGATTAGACCCATGTCGGGTCGATTTCACCCCACACAGTGGCGTAGTTACGGTGGGGGAGGGGCACAGGGGTGCCCCCAACCGAATGGCAAAAACTAAAACAAAACAAGAAAGGTGTGAGAGAGAGAGAGAGAGAGAGAGAGAGAGAGAGTAGAGAGAGAGAGAGAGAGAGAGAGGGGGGGGGGAGTTGGAGGAAAGGGGAAAAGGACATGAGATAATGTAAGATGATATACTGCTCGAAAACGCTCTTCAAAGATTACAATATTATGTGAATCAGTAACGTGGGGACAACATGATAAGTCTTAAATGAAATCTGTTATAATTATATAAAGAGGTGCATTAAACGATAATCGAAAAACGCTTTGAGATGATCCGATCTGCGTCCTTGATGTAGCGTACAGCAGAGAAGAAAAAGAAATGTAGATGGGGTGAAAGATAAAAGACATACGGGAAAAGAGGCAGAAAGAGTATGTATGTGTGTCCGTTTTACTTTAAAATACTAAATATTTATATCCCCTCCCGGCCTAGTCAATCTGCCCCTTCAAATTTTAAACATCTAGTACAGCGTCAGAAACATCAACTTCAGAAACTGCAGGATGCCCAAATATATATTATATAGAGATCTAGCTGGGTATTTTGATAAAGAAATAACATTTCAGAGATAGTAAAGTAAAGTTTATCTTTTTTCTCGCACGCACAATTTATAAGCGGAATAGTTTCAGGTAGCGAGGTCCATGAACATCCTCAATATGATGATATAACCTTAGTTATTGTATTTTTATATCGAAATGAAATTTATACCACAAAAAAGTGGGTTTTTTGCCCTCGTTCGCTTCACAAAATGTATAACTCAGGATGATTCCTGGCAACGTTACATTAATGAGTATATTTAAATGAATTTGTTTTTCTTCATCACAACCAGTTCTTTATTAGATCGAGTTCCACCCCAAGAATAAACGTATGTGTGCATTTTCTAACGGGCCATGATGAATAACTTCAGGGCACCAGGGCATTCTCAGGTTCCCCAAGTTAATGCATTATATTGGTTGAATTAACAAGTAACTTAAGTATAACACACTTACCAATGTCTTTAGAAAGAAAATATATTAGCTGACTATAGTTTTATGCTCTTGTATAACTTATATTACATTAGGGCCCTTAAAATCAGATTTTGGGTATCTGAAACATATGGGGTTATCAATGCCTCATACCCACAATGTATCATTGTATTTTGATGCCGAAATAGAGAATTATTGTGCTCATTATTGCCCCAGAAAATAGTTGAAAGCAGTCATCTTGACTGTCTACAGAAGCTGATCCTTTGGGCCCTTTTGGAGCAACTTCCGGGCCCATGTGGTCTTCTATGGGTCTTAATTCCTATGCCGTATTTCATGGTATTGTTCATAGTGGCCCGTATTCTGAAGTCAGGTTTAACTTTAAACCTAGGTTTAAGTCTAGTCTAAGCCTCGCCTAACTCTCAGATTTAAACCTGAATTGAATTGAATTGAATTTATTTATTCACCACTTTCATAAAAATAAAACCTAGGTTTAACATTGCGTTTCTGAAGTCAGGTTTAACTTAAACCTAGGTTTAAGTCTGGTCTTTTTAGAAATTGTACACAGTTTACAGTTAATTAGTAATTTTGTAATAAGAAGGATATAATCAAAATTAATGAATAAACGCACAGGTTATTAACCAAACGTTTGATGCATTATGTGTATTCTTCTTCTTCTCATCCTCCTTCTTCTTCTTTTCCTTCTTCTTCTTTTCCTGCCTCTTCTTCTTCTTCTTCTTCTTCTTCTTCTTCTTCTTCTTCTTCTTCTTCTTCTCCTTTTTTTCTCTCCTTTTTCTCCTTTTTCTGCTTCTTCCTTTTCTTTGTTTTTAATTCTTCTTCGTCTTCTTCTTCTTCTTCTTCTTCTTCTTCTTCTTCTTCTTCTTCTTCTTCTTCTTCTTCTTCTTCTTCTTCTTCTTCTCCTTCTTCTTCTTCTTCTTCTTTGTCTTCTCCTTCTTCTTCTTCTTAATGTTCTTCTTCTTCTTCGTCTTCTTCTTCTTCTCCTCTGCTTCTTTTTCTTCTTTTCCTTCTTCTTCGTCTTCTTCTTCTCCTCCTCCTTCTCTTCCCCCTCATGTAGTCGTTTAATGTCATGAATACCTCAAACATGTACAATGTACGTTCCTTCTTTATTATTTTTTTTTTACAGAGTATGCGTTTGGTCATTCATTTTAATTTGTTTTTCTCTTGAAAGGGCGTTTGGTTTGTTTTGTTTTATTTTGTTTTGTTGAATGTCTTGTTTTCTATTCTATTATCAATATTTCGTTGTTTTTATTATTTGTTAATTTAGTCGATTATCCGCATGGATTTGCAAAGATTTCTAATTCCAGCAAGGCATTGCGCCTTGTTCTAAGACTAACTTACAGCCGCCATTTCTGAACGACGGCGCCTGTCGTCAACGAAGCTAGTCTGAGTACTAGTCAAACTAACTTTCAGCTGGTTTTGATTTCCCCAATTAAGAAAAATGTGTGAGTATAAAGCAACTTTATTTTATTCATGAGGGTGATGAGTGGTTGATGATTGATTATGACTTGTAATTTGTAAACGTTATTGAGCCTTCACGATCCGGATCCTTCGCTTGTGTACGTACAGCCGTTTCTCTACCTTGGCTCATATCCAGCGGGGACTGAGCATTTATTGTGCCCCAGCTTCGGGTGGGATGATTGAGCTTTCGCCGAAGACTGACTTGAGTGTGGCAGTGTGCTTGCTGAATGATGCTGATGTCAGATGCTGGTACTTGGCCGTGGCCGACTGTCTGCTCGCTAAAGATTCGAATTGAAGTTGAAATTGAAAAAGAATTTTCTTGTATTAGCTATTAGTATTATCCTCTTGTGTTACATCATTTAGGGTCGATAGTCTAATTAATAATGTAGTATTATTAATCCATCAATAATTTCTGATAGTCTTCGGGGGCTGTTTCTTGAAACCAACGACAATACGTACATATTCGCTAACTACAGAGATGCCTCTGATTTTCCTAAACGATTTCTCAAAGAGCTTTTTAACTAGACATCTCGTGAAATCGATGCTATCGGCAAGAAGAAGAGCCAAGACATAGCATTAGCAGAGATGGCAACACTCCCTGAAATTTGTGTGTGTGGATATGTCACTCCACACAAATTTTAATGCCTCCCTGAATTTTTGAAAGATTATTCCTATAGTATTATGCTGTATGCAATTGATAGAAACCTCCTGAAAGCTGAATGTAAAGGTTGGCATATATGACATAGCCAGCCTTTAATAGACTTGGTCAAAATTCCACCGGATTATTATTATTTTTTAAAGGAAAACTACAATTATTTAAATGAATTAGGAATAAGAAAGATTGAAATAGTAGGCTCTACCAGGGAATAAGAGATGTGAAATACTTCAAAATTTTTGTAGATTATACTATAGAATTACTTGTAAAATACAATTGTGAGTATTTCATTTCATGACTGGTGAATCAGTTTTGTTAAATACACCCTCGTATTATTCTTAGTAAAAATATGCTGCTATGAAAGTTTTGTCAAATGTTTTAGGCTTCAACAACATTTTTAAATGACAAAACTTCAACATTCCAAATGTTAAAACACATGTTTTAAACTATTCAGTTTACACATTTGGAGAATATACTTCGGACTATGGCTTGCCTGCCGTGGCAGATTAACCATCCCTTCGAGGATTTTACAATGTGGAAATAAACATTTATAATCAGTTTAGTTATTAAAGTGGAAAAAGGCGTATAAACATGGCATATTTTCATAAAATGTTCAAATATAAAAAAGGATAACTCCCTGTTTAAAGGTAATACAAAGTTTTGGTATGGGGTCATGAATTTGGTTCAAATGAACATATTGGAAGCATTTGCGATTATACGATATTCAATGATCGTTGTCGCGGTTGAAATTGAGTCTAAAGTGATGAAATTGTAAATAATAAACTCTTTATGTTGTATAGCGCCCCCTCAAGACCGATATTACTTTAGCTTTAAAACAATGTTTCTTGACTACAATCGACCGATTTGCTATTCCTGTTTGGAAATTATATATCAGAACTGCATGTTCTGAGATTTTCATTGTTGCAGCTACCATGGAATGGCCTAAGGCGCTATTTGAAATATTTGAAATTTACCGGGAGCACCGGTAAATTTTGATTATTCAATTTGCTCGAAAGCAGAATTGTTTTAGGGGCTAAATTTTCTAGTGCTTATAATACATCCACGGGCGCATCCAAATATATCAAAATTTTAAAGAATTACTATCCATACAATTTTCAAATTTCCCAAAACTTTGCATTACCTTTAAGTGAATGTGTAGAAAGATTATAGCTGGAGAATTCCTGTCCTTTTTTCCCAGCCATAGTCTACCCAATAAATGACATGTGATCATGTCACTGCCCATCGACTAAAAAGTTATGACAGAGATATGACAGGGTCGGAGGCGTCATAACTTTTTAGTCAGGATGTTTTCCTTGATCTTGCCAAAAATGGCGTTGTAAAACACATAGCGGACAAGTAGCTAACTAACGCTGATTTAGTCGAGAAGTTAGACCTATGACAATTTCGAGAAACAGGCTCCAGATATTGATTAAAACAAATGATCATTGGAAGTCAAAAGTCAGAAGAAAAGGTGGTTGTAGTCATTATGACAGTGCAAAAACTAATGTACTTAATTGGGCAATGTCATATAATGATGTTTATATAGTCTGATAAAAAATGCCCTAGAAGAGAAAATGCTGTGCAAGATGTTTGTAGGGCTGGGAATTTCTGGTATCTCTTTAATTCAGGTACCGGCACCCGCCCCAATTTTTTTTGTGTGTGTGTGTGGGGGGTACCCCAACATAAAAACAGTAAAATCAGTAAAATCTGCTACATCTAGTACTTTCGTTAGATCTAAATGTTCCTATAACCTGCTTAAGTTTGACAATTTATAGCAGCTTGGGTAATATCAAAATATCTCATTTTAAGTTATTTTCAAACATGTTTGCCGATGTTTAGTGCTATCATCATGCCTCTGAAAGTAAAAAACTTCATGCAGGATGAAAGAATCGGGGCTAAAAAAACAATGATGTTGGAATAATAAAATTGCTTTCTAAGAAATTCTTCTTCTAAGCATAAGGATTGCATAATTTGTCAAAGACCAACAAATATTTTTCTCTTATTCTAAACGAACTATTTTTTAAAGGAACGCAACTCCCTAAAATTGTCAATATTTTGTCAATAGTTCCACAGTTTCTCACCCAGTTACAAATGTTTTTACAAGGTAACTAGAGGTTCCTCTTTCAATTGATAGTGCCAGAATTTCTGTAATATTTATCTAGTGCTTGTTTATTTTATTCATTTTTAGATGATGAAGTTTATAAAGTTTGGCCATGTGTGAACATGGACACACCATCTTTAGTACACATGTATGCCTTTACATTTTTGCAGTTCATACGCAGAGTAGCACTACATGCTCTACAGCTGAGTATGAAAGGGCATTCCAATCATAAGCATTTGTTTGCAAATTTCAGGGACCATTCCTCTGTCATTTGAAATTTAATGCTTTCTTTTTAATAATATTGTCTTCTTTTTGTTTCTAGAAAAGTACAGTGCCCTTTTAAATAGTTCTACAAAGCTACATGTATGTTTTGAAGAAACAAGAAAGAAAGAAATAAATTATATGTTGTTAATTATATTGAATTGGCCAATTATGTCTAATTCCTCTTTACAAACAGTCAAGGTCAAGATGTCTGAGGGTCCTTTTCTAGTCCACCATCATGGTCAGGCTTCTTGGTTGGTGTGTCAGCTGGTGCAGTCACTGTTGCTTCAGCAGCTCTCTTGTGGCACTACAGGGAGAGTCTCAGACACAGGATTCAAGGCAGCAATGGTGAGCTTCCTCCATTACCGCAGTCAAACTGATGAGATCAACCCCTAACTGACAAATACCAACACCAGACATAGACTAAAAGACCTGAACAAATTATTACATTCAACCAAATGAGCAAGATATCTTTAGGTTTAGAGTCTTTGTGGTGCTGTGACTAGGGTATGAGGAGTGGTATTATTAACTCTACCAAAGATATAAAGACAAGTAGCTATTGAGTGTTTGAGTATACCAAGCAGAAATAGGGTATTTTAACAGGTAAAAGAAAATTCTTTATACTAGTAATAGAGGCATGCTATTTTGTTGTTGTTGCTCTGTTTCTGTTAGTAAATTGAATGGGACATACTGTTCTCTATGAACATTGGATTCTTGATTACCGTATTTGCCGGCGATAAGGCCGCAGCGCCGCATAGGCCGCACCCCCGAATTTGACATTTCGTAGAGAGAAAAAAAACACAAAAAACAGACCAAACAAAATTATCTTAATTTTCTCGTAGAAAACTATTTGTTCTACAAACTCTAACCAAATTCATCAATATTCTTATAAAATTTACAGGAAAAAAAAAGAAGTTTACCTAAAAAATGATCGTAATTTAGCAAATCTTCATCGATTTTGAAGTTAGTACGGTATCGCAGGCAGTTTTGGTATCCGATTAATACCCCTACCTGCGAGATTGCCTGAAATGGATACGAAGAATATAGACTTGGTGCAGACTTCGTGCGGATGCGCAGTTGCGTTGCGCGGTAGCTCTGTAGGTCTCTTCTTTTAGTTTTAGCGATGCAATGGCACGAACTTAGATCTAGATCTACCGGTAGATTTTGTTGTTTATGAAGTTTATTCACTAGATCGACAAAACTTGATGTCAACAATGCAACGTGAAATTGTAGGTAAGATGTGTGGAGTTATTCTAGAAATGTACATTAACTGGTATAGTCATTGTAGTCCCATGTGTACGAATACGTGCTGTTTTGACCGCCGATGTTTTACTGTTGTTGCGCATAGGCCGCACCCAGACTTCTTGATATTTTCTCTTCCGAAAATACTGCGGCCTTTACGCCGGCAAATACGGTAGCATAATTTGAACGGGGAAATAGTGATCAGCCTCACTTCTTCAATGTCAAGTACTTACTAGTCATGATAAATAATATGGAAAAGTAATTAAATTAAACGCAATAGTACCCTTAGATAATTGTAACGTTATAGATTGTTATATCCTCCAAGGTGGGAGAAACAGTCATCCACCATCACAGCCCCGCCCTGTCACCCCAGATACCCTGGATGGGACCGCTGCATTCAGCACTCAGCGATCCCTCTTCCTCACCGACAACAACCCTGGCTTAACCTCCCAGCATGCTTTGACAGTGACCGACATGTCTGTGACGGCTGAAGTGATGGGGAGAGGAGGAGGAGGGGGAGGAGGAGGTGGTGGAGGTGGAGGGGGAGGTGGTGAAGATGACCGGGGTGATGCAGACCAGCTGTATAGACATGAGGATAACCAGAGCCTGCTTAATTTACTGTTTAATATTGCAGAAGACCAAGCGAAGAAAGGTGAGGGAATGGTATAACTTATATTTTATTGTTTTGGGTGTTTATTGTCGGTAGATTTAGAGACATTACAATTAGTTTCTAATGGGTTAAAGCCCCTGAACCCATCATAGGAGTTTTGAAAAACTACAAACCCAACCCATCGTCCTTGAGTGGCTGCCTTTGGTGTTGTACTTCTTGTTCAGGCTCTAATGAATGGGTAATGGTTGATACTTTGCTAGTGTTCATTAAATCACGCCGATATCACTGAATTCCCACCAAAACCAATTTTGTATTCATTTGAAGGCTCAAATTACCAAAATATTCTAACAAAATAAACATATCTCTATAAATGATCTTTGATGGCATTTCCCTTAAAGGTACTATGTCCCATTTGCAGGCCAAACAAATGAAAAGGTTAAATTCCAACAGCATTTGAAAGACAATACTAATTTAGAACTTCCCTAAAAAAGGGGCTTGAAAATGTCTTTAAGTGGGAAAATAACGACTATTAGTTGTCGAATCGACTTAGGAGCTATAGAGCCAGTAAGTAATAGTCTGATTTTTCAGACCATTGTACCGAATGGTCGTACGTTTTATGCTGCGCAAAGATTCAATCAGTTTAATTTTGGCCATTACAAGAAGTGGGTTATTGATGTAGACAAATGCTCATGTACCCTTTACAGCTCATTTTATGTATGTTATTACCAAAGATGAAAAAGCCAGTCAGTCACTCAATAGTGTCTGACAGTGAAGTCTAGCAAGTAAACGGGTTTCCTTGCATAATTTGAATATTAGGACACTGCTAACGTTTAAATTTCACAGATAGGACATACATGACATATTCATAATTCCTGCAAAGTTCTACAGAATTTGATGTTGGCTGCAAAAGGGACATAGTATCTTTAACAGATTTAGTTAATGATGTATAAATAATTTTATACAAAGTATATCATGAGTTTCACAGAAGGGCCTAAATGAATGCACAGCCAGCAGGTGCACATTTCTAGAAATATATATTACAGTAATTATATTACATGTTTAATTTGGCCCTTTTCTCTTGTTTTTCTTTTTGTTTGAAGAGGGTTTTATACATCGAGGGATCACATGTAATATGTGCCAAGCTAGTCCAATATGTGGAATAAGATACAAGGTAAGCAACATTCAGGTGTGCTTGACTTGTAAAGAGACATCCACCCTTCACCTTTCCTCATAGAGTATATGCCAATAGTGTAGAATGAAGTGGAATATGTTTTCGCATTTGTTAGTGAATATTTTTAAATTTTATCATTATTTTGCAGCATGATGTCATCATGTCAGTAGTATATGAATATGAGAATGTTTCAATACCTATGTTAGTTACAGTATATTACTTTATTTAATGGTGTCTTTTCACAAAGAGGGGTATTAAATGATCAATAGATATTAGTAGGGTTCTATCATCTTCTTACCCTTATGAACTGAGTGTTTCACACAGACTAAGATTGACTTTAAGTTGGGCTTAACTCAGGCAGGCTGTTCATGCCACTGTTTGCTCTCACCATTTACTGGTATTGGTCTCTCAAGGGACGTACAAATCGTGGTCACAAATCTACAGAATTTACCTTTTTTGATAGTTCATTATTGAAGGAAAAAATGTTATCTAAAGATCATAATTGAGAGACCAATGGCGATAGCAACCAGTGGCATGGCCTGCCATAGTTCAGTCCAACTTAAAGTCGATCTTAGTCTTTGTGAAACACCCCCTGATGTGATACAAACAGACAATTACATGTACATAAATCAGGGCTCCACATTATCTTTTTCTTCACAGGGGTTGCAGTGTGTAATTGTCAGGGTCTTTATGCACAGCACAGGCCCTGTTAAACTTCCTCAGTATTCTGGGCTCTTGGTACTCGCCCCCTGTCGATATCGAGCCGAGAGTTGATTATTGTCAGTAGTAAAAGAACCTGATCTTCATATTTGACTTCTTGTTTTCTTTTTTTCAGTGTGCTAATTGCGTTGACTTTGACATCTGTGAGCGCTGTGAACCCCATGACAGACATAACAGACTGCATACATTCATTAAGATTAAGATCCCCATACCACCCCTAGCTAATCCTAGGACTGTGCTCTTCAAACCCTTCTATCCAGGTGAGATTTATGATCTTTAAGAATAAACCTTTCCTGAATTTTTATTATTTGAGCATGGATGCCTATGAATAGATTTGTTAAATGTTTTAAATCTTGAAGAATAATCATTTTTGTTTGTTTGTTTTTTAATTGAAAATTTTCTCATGTTTTCTCTTTTATAAGTGTGATTGAAACTAATTCGGAGACATCTATGTATTTTTTTTTCTCCAGGAAAAGAAAAAGTGATTAAACGAATCACATGGGATGATGTCAACAAATTGAAGAAAATAACTCATTGTAAGTATTAGGCATCTACTGTTACTCAAAATATAACATGCTTTCAGGTATTATCATACTCTATATTTTTATTTATTCTTGTGAAAAAAATTTGAAAAAAATTATTAAAAATAGTAAGCAGAATAAGGCTGTGCATAATCGTGTAATGAGGTACTCAAGTACACTCCCAGTCTTGCCCGCGAATACTCGAATACTCGGACGCCATGTTTTTTTTGTTTGTTTGTTTTTTTTTTAATATTTAAAAATAAAACTTAATACCTAGCTAGCCTTTATTTTGGTGATTTTACTCACACAAATAAGCCTGAGTCGGTACAGTCCTGACTGTTTTTTCGAAGCCGACGCTCCGATAAAAATAATACAAATAGATCTAGTCTAGATCTAGTCTAGATCTAGAATCTATCAGCGTGTTTCCACAGAAAAAAGTATGTCACCGAAGAAAAGGATTATGTCGGAATGCGGACTTTAGACTTGCGCGCCCCTGTCAATCACCGAAGAAAAGGATATGTCGCAATGCGGACTTTGGACTCGTGCAGCCATTGTTCGAAGAAAATGATTATGTCGCAATGCGGACTTTGGACTAGGGCAGACATTGTCACCGAAGAAAAGGATTATGTTGCAAAGCGGACTTTGGACTCGCGCAGCCATTGCTACCGAAGAAAAGGATTATGTCGCAATGCGGCCTTTGGACTCGCGCAGCCATTGTTACCGAAGGGAATTATGTCAGCACTTTGGAGGCCTAGCTACCTTGCTCAGAAAAGATCTCCTGTGTAATAAATCGACACTTTTTATTAAATCACTTCCCTTCAAATTAGGAAGGTAGGTTAGCTTTAAATAGTATTCTTTATTCGCATTATGTTGAGACACAGAGATGGTTGTAAAACCACTGAAAAAATAGCAAAAAAAAAAAATTTTAAATAAAAAATGGCGGCTGAGTATTCGAGTACGAGAAATCGTACTCAAGTAGCTGTCAACAGTGCGAGTATTCGAGTATTCGACTACTCGTCGCAGCCCTAAAGCAGATGCATTCTCAATGAATAGTCCAGGTAAATGTGTTCATTGTGGAGTTTTCATCAAAAGTGCTTGTATAATGAGAGAGACATTCCATTCTAAGATTATATCATTGATTGCACTATCCATCTTTCATTTTATCCCCAGTTGATCAGTACGAGATAGAAGCCTTACATGAGCAGTTCAGAGTACTTTGCAATAAGGAACAAGGAATCACTAGAGAGGTGTATGATCAGTGTGTAGGTCCTCTTGGTTTAGAGAAGAGCTTACTCCTAGAGAGACTGTTCAAGGTGAGTACCAAGTTCACAGTTCAGAATACTTTGTAACAAGGAACAAGGAATCACCAGAATGGTGTATGATCAGTGTGTAGGTCCTCTTGGTTTAGAGAAGAGCTTACTCCTTGAGAGATTGTTCAAGGTGAGTACCAAGTTCACAGTTCAGAATACTTTGTAACAAGGAACAAGGAATCACCAGAATGGTGTATGATCAGTGTGTAGGTCCTCTTGGTTTAGAGAAGAGCTTACTCATAGAGAGATTGTTCAAGGTGAGTACCAAGTTCACAGTTCAGAATACTTTGTAACAAGGAACAAGGAATCACCAGAATGATGTATGATCAGTGTGTAGGTCCTCTTGGTTTAGAGAAGAGCTTACTCCTAGAGAGATTGTTCAAGGTGAGTACCAAGTTCACAGTTCAGAATACTTTGTAACAAGGAACAAGGAATCACCAGAATGGTGTATGATCAGTGTGTAGGACCTCTTGGTTTGGAGAAGAGCTTACTCCTAGAGTTTGTCTTACCCACAGTTCTCATCAATGCTTAACAATATCATTGTCAATGTCAAGTGGGGAGGACATCAGAAAAAATAAGGGCAAATTCTTCACTGATAGGGTGCCAGCAAGGTTATTAATTGTGTCAATGCTTACTATCAATCTTCTTTCTTCTTATCTCTCGTGGCTCTATTGTGTATTTGATTTTTATGTTTGCCAGTATTCATTTTACCCAATCACAGGTACATGTTTTATTTGTTTAAAATGATTTCTCTTGGCTGTTTTACTGTGCTCCATTAGCACCCATTCTGCAGTATGCATGAAACCCTAGCCCTAACTAATCTATTGATGCTTTCTTAATTTGCAGTACTATGATGCCAATGGTGATGGCTACATTGACTTCACCGAGTTCACCTGTGGTCTGTCAACCCTGGTCAAAGGTTCCTTTCAGGAGAAGGTCAAATGTAAGTCAAGATTAGATGGTGCATTTTCATCCTTTTGGGTTGTTTTATTAAAGGTAGTGTATCCCTTTTGCAGCCAACATCAAATTCTGTAGAACTTTGCAGGAATCATGAGTATGTCACGTATCTCCTATCTGTGAAATTAAAATGTTAATGGTTAGCAGTGACCTAGTTATACAAGGGAAACCGTTTACTTTCTCGACTTCACTGTCAGACAACTGTTGAGTGACTGACTGACTTTTTATGCCTCCGCTACAAAGTAGCCGGAGGCATTATGTTTTCTGGTTGTCCATCCGTCCGTATGTCCCGTTCTCGTGATCGCGTTATCTCAAAAACTGATTGATGGATTACTGCCAAACTTGGGTCATGTATGTATCTTGCAGAGCTAATGAAGTGATTAGATTTTAGGGTCACAAGGTCCAAGGTCACAGGCTCATTATGTATGCAAAAATAGCTTGTGATCGCGTTATCAGAAGAACCGATTGATGGATTACAGCCAAACTTAAGTCATGTATGTATCTTGCAGAGCCAACAAACTGATTAGATTTTGGGGCCACGAGTTCAAAGGTCACAGGGCTTATTACGTATGCAAAAATAGCTTGTGTCGCGTTATCTCAAGAACCGATTCATGGATTAGCGCCAAACTTGCGTCATGTATGTATCTTGCAGAGCCAATGAACTGAATAGATTTGGGGTCATGAGGTCAAAGGTCAAAAGTCATGGGCTCATTATGTATGCAAAAATAGCTTGTGAACGCATTGTCAATACTGATGGATGGATTACTATCAAACTCGGGACATGTATGCATCTTGCAGAGCCAATGAACGGTTTAGATTTTAGGGTCACGAGGTCAAAGTTCAAAGGGTCATACGTGTATATGAAAAATAGCTTTTAATTACAATATTCTGAGAACCTGTTAATGGATTACAATCAAACTTGAATTTTGAAAATTGTTTCCGTTTTGGTTTGTAAAATCGCTCTATGGCGGAGGCATCATTTTCGACTGCGTGCAGCCGAACATCCATCTAGTTTAAATTTGTTAATAACATAGATAAAATTAGTTGTAAAGGGTACATTATCATCAATGACCCGCTTCTTATAATGACCCGAATTAAATTTATCAAGTCTTTACTACGCACAAAAAGTACAACTATGCGGTACAAGGGTCTGAAAATTAGACTACCTTCTCGGCGTATTTTTCACAACGTGTTTTGAAAATTCCTAATGGTTGATATAATTCCACATAGAGGCAATAACCAGTTCTAATCTTTTAAGAGGAGTTTTTAGTTGGTATTATCTCTCGTTTACCATAGGATTTACATAATTTTATATTTTTAGCCTGCAAATGGGACAGACTACCTTTAAAATCAAAGGATTTGTATCCGACTCTATAATGATATTTCATTCACAAAATAACACAGAGTAAATATCCTGGGGAGCAATATCCTATTTGTAATGTATATGTGTTGGCTTGGTTTTACAACATATGCTCGGGCAATAATTGTACTGCGGTCAATATCTTAAACTAAACCTGTGCCTGGGAGGCGCAATGCAAACTGAATCACTGTAACCCTTGAGTCTCTCCTCCTGTAAATTTTGGGTGTGCAGGCACACAACTTCACCGGGGTTTGCCCCTACTCTTATACGAATAGTGCAGTGGGTTCTTAAAGTGCGAAGGTGGTGAATCTCCTGTTCACAGTGCCTCCATTTATCATCCTATCCAAGGACTTTACCCTATTGTGTACTCATTTTGCTCTCTGTATTAGATGCATTTGAGGGGTATGACCTGGAAGGAGTGGGTAGCATCAGTAGAGATAATCTGAGACAGATGTTCAAAGCTTACTTCTATGTTACTATTGAGCTGGTCAGAGATGTCGTGAAAGCATGTGAGGAAGAGATGGTAAGTTTCAACAAAAAGTACTCAAAATTTCCAATAGTGTCATATATGGAAGTAACACGTTTTAGAATACCAAGTACCTATGCTAAAAATCCTTTATTTGTGTAGATATTGGCTCATAAATGTGAAACTCAATCAATCTTACCCTTGCCAATACAAAAATGACACAACCCGTCACTGTGAATAAAAAATGTCTTGGTATAATGAACAGATGCAGTCATTTTAGGAGATGGGTCTATATTGCATTTTCAACATCAAGAACAAAAGGTATAAGTCTGTACACCTTAAACTATTGACTATTCATCATGACTCTAAATATACAAAGATTCTGGACTGCCATACCATCTCCTAAGTGAGTCAAGAATATTCTTTTGCTTTTGGTTGATTTTTCAGATGGCAAACTTTGATGACAACCAGGGTCGTCCCGTGTCGTCGCTCTTCAGTGCCCCTATTCCATCAGACACTGGGGCACAGATAACCACCACCAACGGCAAGATCCCTTTCCCTGGGAATCCAGGAAGCAAGTATGTCATCTCTTATTGTTCACTGGCATTCCATTGAAACATATTAATTTTTTAACACTTGTTTCATGTTTCACATGGATGTTGGCATACCTCGTCTTGACATGGTTTTATGAAATTTCCAGGTTGCTTCTTAATTGCTTTTTAAACAGTGGCTTCTTATTTCAGCTTTTAGACTAAATTTATAAGTATTTCTTAAATTTTAGACTAATGGATTTTCTGTGAAGTTAGTTTAACACCCGTTTTTTTTTATAGTTGATTCCTATGGAATAATTTTTTTCATTATCTCAGACACTAAGGCTGAGATAGATCAAATGATAAATTCTGACCAGTGACAACCTGAATAGAATAATGAAAATACTAAAGAGGAACCCAGGAATACTATAGCATATTGAAGAAGAGAGAAACAGGAAATACTATTAGTGAGGATAAAGAAGGGTGAGACCATAAAAAGTAAGGCTGTGATAGTATGAACATGTAAACAGAAGAGACAGTGAAGTAGAAGGAAGAAGACAATGAGAAGATGAGAGTGAGGGAGACAGAACTTTAGGTCGGATAGTGCGTGAAAGTGAAATGACAGAAGAGTTTTTCATGTGTTTACCGTGGTTTATTATTGCTTTATTTATAAACTGAGTTTGTTAGCACGTTCATTGAATGATTGATTGATTAACAGGGAGGACATGTGGCCAGTTATGGAGGCCATGTCCCAGGATGCTATTGAGGAGATGGTGGACAATGTCTTCAAGATGGCCAAGATTGATGCAGACCAAAGGTAAGTAGAAAGGTCATTAGTTGATCTGAAGCCTTGGACCTATTGATGCATCTAGCTCAAAACACGGGACACCTGATAAAAGAACTCTAGTATTTATCTCGACCAGTGAAAAAAAGTGTTTTCTGCTGTGTTTTATGTGGAATTCAGGATAAAAGTGTTCCCCTTCTTTCGCTGACTCAATCCTGTATGCAAATACAGTAAACCTCGCACAAGTCGACCTCGTATATGTTGAATAACTGCCTAAGGCGACGAGAATAAAATGTCCCAATTTTTCATCATAGACTTAAGTGTGTTAAATCTCTGTCAATTGTAAGTCGAATAATCGCCCAAGTCGAATTATTCCCAGGACCTTTCCAATGAAAAAAAAACAAACTAAATTCACATCTCCAAAGTCGAAACAAAATCAATCACTGTCAAAGCATACATCGCACACCGATTTTGGTTAATTTCGTCAAGGATATTTAGGATAAGGGTTGTAAGTGGGCCTTAGCTTTTGCTTTGGTTTAGCGTTAGGGTTATTCATAGAAATTGGTCCCTAGTCAAAGTTAGAATTTGGTTAGTGTAAGATGATGGAGCACATGTCATAGAACCAAATATTTTTACCTAGATTTGTGCATACAATTATATTAATGACTGCATATTACTGTGTAATTCACATTGTGTGTGTGTATATCCTTTGCCCCCAGAATAACCTTAGAGCAATTCAAGAATCTAGCTATTGTGGATAGCAGCCTTGTCGCCTGGTTTGACTCTTTAGGACCCATTTTCTGATCTAGAAAGGTGGGTTTTTAGACATATTTGTACCCTTTGAGTTTGTTGCGCTGTTTTGCAAATCATGTTCTTTTTTGTAACCCATACTTTTAATTCATTGTTGTTTTATGTTGTATTTGTGTAGTATTGGTTTAGTTAATTATAATGTGATAAATAAAATGAATAATTCCTATTGTTTATTTTTTATGGAAACAGTAATTAAATTGGATTCTAATTTCAAATATAATTATAAATCAAATGGCTAAACAAAATAATAGAAAGGATTGCAGACTGTTGAAAATAGTTTGCCATAACATAACACTTTACTTATAAGATCTGCATAATTTATTAGCTTTATATAAAAAAAGGTAAACTTATGTTCTTATTTCATTTGTTATGTTGTTAATCATTGCTCTGTGATTGATCCATATTTTGCTTTACTTTTTTGTTTCTTTCAGCTTCACCATCATCATCTTCATCTTCATCCCCTATCTCTCTTTCTTCTTGATGGAGGATTCCAGTCTTTCAATCATTGCATGCTTTTGCCAATGTTTGGCTGTTACCTTGTTATTAAATAGTTATGAATATGGTATTCACTTTTTTTAAACCCAAGCCACACTGACTCCAATCTGACTATTGATAAACAAAATCTGGCCATTTGGGGAAATGTAATTATTGGTTTGATGAATGGCCATTCCTGTCGGTGTGACTGAGGTATGATGATCTTGTGAAGCAAACAATGGCTGGAATGCATGAAGGAGGTTTATGTTAGACCACAGTTAGATCTCCATTAACATAGCTCTCCTGACTGATGAATGGACAATTATAGTTTATATACACTTACATTAGTTTTAGGTGGAGGTTTAAGTAAGGGAGAAAAAAAAAGACCTCTGGCTTATGAGTGTAGTGTTGTGGTCTCATAGAGATGCCAAAGGCTTATCTCTGGTCCAGGTCTAATCTTTGCCATGGAACTGTCTTAACTTAAGAAACCATTCTACTCTGGAGAGATATAAGGACATGTTGCTAAGAGAAAGCCTCTTAAAGAGTTTTACTTTCAATACATGAAACATCTGTACTTAGTATGTAGGGCACAAAATCACCTTCATGTGATGTGAACAAGACAGTTCTGGGATCATGATCACTGAGTGAGTTTCAATGTAAACATGATATAAATGTAACATGCAGTATGTGACTTTAGCCTCAAAGTACATTCATTTCTGTAGATACATTGTAAATGCACTTTGCAGACCTTGCTGCAGCCTCTGTTGTCCTGAGTCGAAATGAATTGCATCACAACATGATTTTGTAATGGCATGTGTAGTATGTCAAAGCAATTTTCTAGGCAGACATTCAACAATGAGCTTAAAAATGCTGCTGCTGGTTCCAAGTATTTGTAAACTCCTGTCCATAGGTGGTGTATAATAGATTAATAGTAACTTCTAACTAGGGTCCTGTATTGTAAAGTGTTGCGATTGATTCAAATCATTCCCAATTTTGTTTATATGACCGGGCCCTGATCTTCATTTGACCTGCACATCATCTCAAACTTGACCCTAACACATACACTGTACCAAAAAAGCTTTAGTCATTGTACATTTGTTACATGACGATACAGATAGTATGATCTTCCATCATAAAAGGTACATTATCATGAACATAAGTGGTAAGTTAATGGTAGTTGTACATGTAAATACGTCATTATTTTTTCTTGTATGTCAAGAAGATATTTTACTCGGAATAAGAAAACTGACACAGTCCTTGAATGGTTTATATACAAGCACAAAGGGACCTTCCTTAGTCTACTATTTGTGGATCATGATGATGTTGATGATCGTAATGGTGGTGGTGATGATGATGATGATGATGATGTTGATGATGTTGATGATGGTAATGGTGTTGGTGGTGGTGATGATGATGATGAAAGTTATGCTATCTGTAATTTTTCAATCCCCATTGTGAATTGAACAGTCTTTCAAAGTTAAGATGAATTGTACCTAAAGAGATGCCCTTTTCACAGATGAAGAAAAAGTATTTGAAGCACCAAGTGACTTTGTAATAGAGATAAATTTCTTCTATATGGAATTATGTTCAGAAATTCCTTTGTTGGACAGTCAACTTGAATTATTTGAGAATATATTAGAGAATTTATATCTTTAACATTATGAAAGAGAGAGAGAGGGGGAGAGAGATCGAGAGAAGAAAAATTGATTATATAGATTAAGATTATTCACCTAGATGCCACCGAAAGCTCTTTATTTTGCGCGGTATTATTCTCTCTCTCTCTCTCTCTCTCTCTCTAGGTACATACCTACCTACCTGGTTACCTATCTATTTATCAATTCTGATTGATTCTTTACTTTAGCTTTAATCATGTTTGTCTATACCAAGGGAGCATGATTGATTAAGATTTTTCATTTGGTGTGTTGATTTGAAATTTGAGTCATTATCAGTTGTAAAAAGTGAAAAGTTGTTAAATTATCCCTCCTTTTTGTAGTGTATTCACATTGTTGTCAAATTCATGTGTATCTGAAATTATGAAGAAAAGAATGTAGAATTTGAGAAAATATGTGTAAAGGTTTCTAATGAAACTGAAATAAACAAACTTCTATTTACAATTTATTATTAAATAAAGGTCTTTCCAATAACTTATCCTATTGTGTCCTACTGCGTTTGACACTGTTTGAAAATTTTAAGAGGTTTGCAAATAAATATATATTCTATTATCTGATGCCATATTTTTTTTCAATGCTTTTATTACAAGTACTCAATATACAAGATGTGAATGTAAGTTTATAGTGTTGGTGAGTGACAGTAAGATTGAAGCCAATCTTGAGTTTTTGTTAAAGAATTGCAATTTGAAATGACTGGCTTAAGTTAATTTGATTCTTTTTCTTCTTCATAATGCAGTAGATGGGTTGTTTGGACTAGCAAAACATAAACAGACTGAAGAAAAAAAGAAGCTGAAAATCACATTCACTGAAAACCCAAGTCGCACTTGCACCTTACCAGGACTATTAGCTGCATTCCCTTTGATCTTTCTTTGTTTTCTTTGATTTATAGTGGGCTAATAAGGATTTCTTCCACAATCATTTGGCAGATATTTTACAGTCAACCTCGCGTAAGCTGACTTTGCACAAGTCAAAACTCTGCAAAGCCGATGCTCCAAGATATTTCCTTTTTATGTACGCTACCTTTGAGTTTATAGGTTGTTTTGTCTATCACAGCTGGTCTGGGAATAGCATTGCATCCTGTCAGCAATTATTTCAAGATGTTCTTCTCATAGCTGTTGAACGAGAAATAAAACCTAGACATGTATTGATTTGTGCGGTCAAAATTAGACCCTTGCTCAAACCCAAATTGAAAGGTTGATGTACTATTGATCAACTGCAATTATATCCTAGTCTGTAATTAATCAGATTCGTTTTACTCTCATGAGACTCGAGGCAGAGTCCAGAAAATCCCACCTTGGGAGAAGGAGATACCTAGTACGACAGAATTACTTCTGGAAATCGGGCTGAGAAAGTTCAAAGGGCGAGGACGAAGAAATTAAAGAGAAACATCAAGCATAGGAACATTTAGAGATATGGAGGTTTACAAATAAAATGTTATTGCATGTTCAAGGAAAAGAGAGGTATATACAGGTAGGTTGCTGATAAAGGCGAAAGGGACGATGCAGATACTTTAAAGGGCCACATGAAGCAATGAGTTATGGGCTATGACAGGTTGTAAAGAAAATTGCTTGTTCAAGAGAAGGAGAGAGGTATATTGAGTTGAGAAAAGTCCAAGAATGATGTAAAGATAAATTAAAGGTCCATATCAAGAATAGGGATATTTGGGTTATGACAGGTAGCAAATAAAATTACATGCTCGAGGGGAAAAAAGAGGTATAAAGGCCTGCATAGTAATTGGGCTGAGAAAGGTCAAAGGGGGATGCAAAGAGATATTAAAGGGCACATCCAGCATAGGGACATTACAGATATGATATGGCATAAATGAGAGTACATGCTAGAGAGAAACGGAAAGGTAGTTGGGTTTAAAAAGGTTGATGGGGAAAAGTAAAGAGAGCACAAAGGTGATTTAAAGAGAGCTAAAATGTCCACATCAACCATTGGGACATTACAGATATGACAGGTCACAAATGAGATTGCTTACTTGAGGGAAACGGCAAGATAGTCTTTGATCATACAATTGCTGTGTAATGAGAAAGGAGGGTTATGATGTCTGCAAGGTAGGAGGCTCCATTAGTGAGATTTGGCTCGACCTATAAATACAGTCAGTGGTATCTCATCTTATAAATTGATGTTTATGTCAGGAAACGTACAAATAAACCTTGTAAAATATGTATGCTTGGGAGGGTGGATTTGTTGTAAATGCAAAAATGTATGCCATCAAACTTACTTTATTGAATATCCTTATTGTTAAAGGTGGTCACTTATTCCCTACCCCCTCCCCCCCCTCCCTCCTCCCCCCAAAAAATCTTTGGATGTTTTTGGTTCTAGGGTGGTAATCAACACACTCCAAATATCAAATAAAGGCCAAGTGAAAATTTAAAATTGAAGTGGCGAGATTCCATATTTCATATTTGATGTTTGATGTTTTTGCCGCATATACAAATGCAATTGGGTCAGTTTCATTACAAATTTTTGTAATAAGAAATTCATTTGTAAATGCTTGGCATAGGCTCAAAACAAAGTGAAATTGCATCATGTTGGCATTTTATGTTGCCTCATTTTAAACACTTTCTGACATTCTATTTTTTATTCTCAAAATAAAAAGATGGAATAACAACAACAGAAGAGGGAGGCGGGCAGGAAAAAAGGGTGGCTGATAGTCTAGGAATCTATTTTTACTTGATCTTGAAATTGTGCAAATGTACATACTAAAATTGTATTTTAAATAATGATTTATATTAAAAGATATTACTGTGAGTAGAGCTATTGACTCACTATCATGAATATTAGTACGCATGGAAGTCATCTTTTAAGATTAATATCCATAAAGATCTTCCTATAAATTTCCCCTCAATGATTTTCAACCATGAAACACATTGTTTTGGAGAATAATTCCATGGTCTTCTACCTACATGTATGTACAAATATTTTGGAGGACATTTGTCTCCTGAATATAGAGAAAAATGCAAAATATACAGGCCCCTACAGGTCAAAATGAAGAGAAACACTATATGCATGATTACATTGTATAAAATACCCTTATTACCATACGAGGAAATGTGATTTTCAAATGCTTAAAGCTAATCTTCAGCTCTGGTGTGGGAATCATATTTTGAGAGAAAATTGCCATGATTTATTCTGGATTGTTTATCCTGCAAGTCGATTGGTTGTTTGCACTGGTCAGTGAAATAAAAACAAATGCACAAAAACTTACTGGGCATCATCTTCAACAAAAACCAGAACTCCCATTTGCACATAGTGACCTGTGTAAGCTCATGGTATCTGGCCTACTTACCCGGATTTCCTTATCTTTCTATGCTCATTACTCAGCCACTATACATTTTCTACTAACATTGTTTGGCACAAGTCATTATTTGTAATCTTGAACACTCAGTGTAAGTTTCATTGGATTCTGTGAGAATTTATTTTTTACATTTACCAGAACTCGAGTTTATCTTTAACTTTGATTTTATGCAGGTGTTATTGCCTCTTTTTTTATTTTGATGGATGTTTACATGAATCTTTGATGATCCTTCAAACATACAAGCTTGAGATTTATGGTTACAATACATTGTGATAAAAATCTTTAGTCATAAAAGTAGTAATTACTTATGTTGCCACAGAGTTACCTCAATACAATGTTAATGCTTCATGTTGATGGGTGATGCTTCAAGTTGTAATATCTTGCCTCTGTGTTTTGTGAGGATTTTGCTAATGTGTAGTTTTTGGGGTCTAGCAGTGAATTTAAAGAGAAGGTTCATCGAAGGTGCAATTGAAAAATTACACTGAGTAAAATTATCACATTTGTTTAACTTGTAAATGCGAGCGAAAATTATAAAAGTTGATTAAACTTGACGAAAAATCAACGCACTCCAGACCCCGAAAACATCGTAATACAGCTGATTTATCAGTGACGTCACAATATGAACAATGGGCCGCTCAGCTGAAATGATTGACGACGGTGCGTGATACAGTTTGTGTGCAATTCACATGTATTGCATTGACTCTCGAGTACCGTACCCATTCATACCCAACGTTGTTTACCTTCATCAAATCCCCTGGAAATATCAATATGGACGAAAACATACTTGATTTGAGTTTTGAGGAGATAGAAGAAGGAAGTACCCCAACCTAGAAGAAGATCTAGAAGATTTTGCCAAAGTCGATGGACAAGCACAAGCTGTCGGGGCAGCCGAGCCGAGGCAAGCGTACAACCTGCCTGCATTGCATCGCATCCAGCGCAGCTTGCTTGCCATAGCCAGCCCGGCGCTTGAGATAGCCGTGAATCGCGAACCGGACTGATCTAAATCTTCTCTCGATTTCCCCTTTCCCCATTTATCTGGTACTCTGACTTAATTTATCAAAAATCTAATTAATCGGCCTAATGAGACATTTTTGTAATGAATATCTGGACAATTTTATGTAAATTTGTCGTCTATTTTGCTTCAGAAGAGTGGTTAGGTCAGCATGCAAAATGTCCTTTGCACTCCCAGATCAGACACATACACGCTGACCTGCCCTCAGAATATGTGATTATTTTTCAGATTTTTATGCTCAAATGTGACGGAAAATAACATAAAAATCAAACAAACATTTGTAGAAAGTATTTTTTATTCAGTGTATCTCATTCAAAGTGCCAAAAATAAAGGAAATATCACCACTGGCGGTAAATATACAAACAACGTTAACCCATATCTAAAAATTGCAATGGGTATCCATCATTGTCCGCATGTAAATAATGTCATCATTTCACTTTGTGAGTGGGTTCTGGAAAGGCTATCAAAATTGCATTTAATTTATTCCTCACAATAGTGAGGGCTTAGAAAGTACTTTACTCATTTTGTTAATGTTCTCAGCAATCTGTAGAAGTATAATTTGCCTATTTTCCAAATTTCAATGAACGTTCTCTTTAATGGTCTAGCCTACTGAGTTTGAAGCATGGAAAGTAACAGTGCAATTGATATTGTAGCAGAGGAGTCATTTATGTTTGATTATTTATCATCAGCGGAATGACTTTAATCAAAAGCATTCAAGTATTTTATTCACTTGTTGTCATTGATTTAACTCACCTTCTACTAGCTGTGTATGCCTTTGGTATTGATGGCTTAAATGAGTTTTATTTTGACATAGTGACGTCCATTTAGCTTCAAGAGTTAATACGTTAGATAGCAAGCCTATATGAGATAAAAGCCTTTATATATTGTGAACAAGAAATCAGTCTTGATTTTTCAAGTAGTGTTTGGGCCCTTCTTTAAGAGCTATTCTAATGCAGGACTTCACAAACAAGATAACTCCAGTTACCATGAAAGATAGAGAGACTGAAGTAAACATGTCTGGTTTCATCACATCAAATCTTGTTGCATAAGAGCCAGAAGGACATTAACTCTCTGTTACAGGATATAAGTAGTACCCTTCTGGCTCAGCAGACAGTTTAAGTACAAAGGACAAAGTGGACGAGAAAGAGTGCATGGGATATTGGAGATCATTCATACAATTTATGGTTAAGAAAAAGGGAAAAGATTAAGAGCTGAAAGGAAGATGAAGAGGAAAAGGGTAGAGGATGAGAGAGGGGAAGAGAGCAAGAGAGGGGTGGAGGAAGGAATAATTAGAGGAGAGAGAGAAAGAACACCAAGAGAGCTAGAAGCAGAAGAAATGATATGTCATTCAACTGTAGAAAATAGTTTTTAAAGAACGGGAGGGCTAAAATTGAGAGATTAAACAATGAGATAAGAAAAAGAAAACACAGGAAAGAAAGAAAGGAAACGAGATCAATACAGATTCAAAGACACACCAATTAAAAGAAGAAACCCTAAGGAATTAAAAGCTGGAGGGAATGACAGAAAAGGAAAGAAAATGAAAAGAGTGGTGCATGTCAAAAGAGAAATATGATTATTAATGGATATTGTAGAGGTTGTTGTGGTCTAGTGGATACGGCACTGGACTGTTAATCACATGGTTTGTGGTTAGAGTCTCTCTGCGACACTAATGTCTTTTGGCAAGATATTAATCTATGTTTGCCACTCTCCACCTCTGTGTAGTAATTGGGTACCAGTTAGCAAAAAATTACTTGAATGCTTTAGCACCTTACCATGGTAGCTCGGCTAAAGCTGTGGTAATGATTACAGGGCCCTCGGGAGAATTTCTTATGAGGCTACCCTGGGTAAACAATATCGTAATTTTTTTGAATTCTTATTAATATTATTGAGAGAGGAAAATGTATGGTACCGTATATAAGAGATGGTAGTTAAGAGATGGTGGTGGAAGGGGGTGGTGATGGGACAACCAAGGCAAATGCTGAGAGAACTTCTTAGAGATGATGATGTTTAAATGGACTTGGAAATACATACAGTTAATGTGCCTGAACATTAGAAGTAAGGTTAGGGAACATATGGCTTGTGTGGATGAAATGTACACCACAGGCCTATAACAATATATAATAACTCCATCGCAGGTGAAAATAAGAGTAAGCTAACCCCCCTTAACAGGCTCTGACATCTCCTACCCCGGCAAGCAAAATTATCTTTAACAAGGATGAAAGGTAATGTGATCCAGTCTACCTAGTTTTGCCCCGAAGCCAAGAGGAGCACCCCAATAAAGCACTTGCCATAAGTGGATTATTTCTTTCCACATGCTCAGCTGAGTTGTTGGTGTATACTAAGTAGTTTGTGCCCGCAAGTAAGGCATCTCGTTAAATGTTACAGACAAGGAATTGTCGTATGTTCATCCAGATAGTATTTTATGAGTGGGTGGCGCTTCACCAGGAGGGCTGAAGAGGGTGGAGATTTGGTAATCTATATGTCTTGGAGAACTTGGAGAAGACAGTTGTGAATGCATCTTTCCTTCTTCTGTAGTCCTCTGCTCTTTTTATCTTCCCTGTGGAGATGAGAGGTGAAATATAGAAAACGAGTCTGCAACCCTTCAGGGTCTGCTGTAATCTCAATGTTTTGTTTTAAATGAAAGTTCTGAATGCATTCTTTGTCCTTTAAAACCCTCTTTCCACTTCATCCTCCTATGAGAAAAAATTGTCACTACTTCATCGTGATCTTTATTTAGAGAATGAGTTAGCAATGCTTCACCAAGGGCCAAGGGGGATTTGGTAATCTCTATGGGTAAGAGAGGACACTTATGATTGTATATTTGGTCCTTTTTTAGTTGTCATATCCCCCCTTCCGTAATAAGAAGAGATTGAATTGAAAATGAGTCTGCAACCCTAGAGGGTCTTTCATAATCTCTATGGTGTTTTCGAATGAAGTTATGAATGCCATCTCAGTCCAACTCTCGACTGAGATTTCCTGAGATGAGTTGTCTGTGTGATTGTTTCATCCAGATAAGCATTTACCAAACACCATTAGGGCTTAGGAGGCTATTCCAATTTCTATGGTTTTTAGAAGGAAGTTATGACTGCTGCCTTTAAGTTCTGTTATGTTCCCTCCAAGTTAAAACTCCATTCAAAGATGGGATATGATTGTCCCTGCATGGTTCTTCGTGATAGAATTTTAAGGATTAAGTTTGTGGGATTTGGTAATCTCTGTAGTTTGGAGATTCAATTTTTAATGCTTCCTTGGTCCTTTTTTAGTTCTCTTCTCTTGCAGCCACCCTATAAGATGAAAGATGTTATTGTCATCATATCATTTTGTCCTGATAGTATTTTAGAGAATGTGTTTAATAGCCCTACACTATTGGAGCTGAGGATTATTTTGTAATGTAATATATGCGGTTTGGAGAACAAAGTCATGAATGCATCTGTAGTCCATCTCCAGTGTGTTTTTTCTTTCTCTCTCTAGGGTTGTCAAAAGGCAGGGGACATCTTAGAATTTGTTCCCCTATTTTTTCTCAACATTGCTTTAAAATGCATATATCTTAAAACCCCAAATTTAATAAGTTCTTAACATGGGAGGATGCCTGACCCCATCCTACCCACCCTGCTCAATTGGGCCACTCCTATTCAAAGTCTCCCTTTGAGAATATGTTGAGCCCTTTGGAGGGACGCTTTTGCAGGATATAAGGAGGATATAGTTATAAATGCAGGAGTACTGTTTTACCCCTTCACTTACTTTCCCCCCTCCTCTTTTCCCCTTCCCTTTCTTTCCCAAAATCTCTTTTCTGTCTGTTGTACATGGGTTCATCCATATGGAAAAACATATTTTAGATGGGTTTGATCAAAGTAATAGATATCCAATTGAGAACATGATAAAGAATAAAAGGCTTTGGATTGGGACTTGCTAAAATTCTTGTATTGAACTATTGAACTATACTTACTTACTTCTAGATGTACACAAATACTTCAGTGCAGTTCGCATGTCAGTTGTAATGCTATATTAAAAGCTGATATGATTTGATCCCTATGCTTTGATGTGCCATTAAATTTTAGGTAGTGTTTGTTGCCTATTCCTCTGAAAGGGTTGAGGATAGGCATTTCATTTTAGCTTGACAGTGTGTTTGTCGATTCCTGTACTATGTGTCAGTAAAGCCTCGTTCAGATATGCGATGGTAAACCACTGCGTTTTATGATGATGACCTTGACCTTTCTGTAACTTAAAACACATAGGTCAATAGTACATGTTGGACCTTTGTCTCGCACAATGGCTATTCATTTAAACTTTAAAATGTGCGGCAGTTTTTTTGTGAATCTTTTGCATGGTTTACGTTGTCACAGCTGAACAAGCCTCTAGGGTACCGTGTATGCAATATCCATTTTCTTTTACAGGGATGATACTTTTTGATCACTATTGAATAATTCAGATATTACAAACATGTTGCCTCTATTGGATAGTTGCCATAGAAATAATGATGCTCCCAAAGAACATGGTATTTTTAGTGATCAGTATGACTGAAAACAATGTCAGCTACATTCAGATATTGTGTATATTAGCACATACATACTTTGTAGTTTTCCAGTTTCAATTAATTCCATGTCTTAGGCTGCCTGATATTAACTCTAATGTAAATGAATAGAATTGATATTGAAGATTCATATTTTGGTTTTGATTTATTGTGTCATTGTTTTGGCTTTAAATATCTTCCATGGGAACAAGTTTTACAAGGTATGTAGCTTTTTGTTTGAGGGTGAAATAAATAGCTTATTTGTGGGCCAAACATCTACAGTTTTTGGTGTGATTTGCCGCTCATGGCAAGGAAGGGGTGAACTGATATTGTTGGACCCCTATAGGCAGTATACAATGTCTGCTTTATATTGACGCATGTACTGCAAGGAAAATGGAGAAAACTGGGAGGAATAAAAGTAATAAGAGGGAATAGAAAATAATTAAACCGTTATAGTGAAAGACTAAAAATGGGCATTTACCTTGTTCACCAATATATGCAAGTATGAGCTATTAGGTTCACTTGCTTTTGTGATATTATCAATATGAATTAAATCCAACTTGCAGACATCAGATGCTGCTATGTCAGTCAAGTCTCTGATAAGCTTTAAAGTCATTAAGCAAATGTATGCAAGGAGAATACATCAGATTTGACTCTATGGAGCATACTGTGAAAGAGGTTACTAGAGATTACTATTAAACTCTTTAACTGTCAAAATATTGTTGAAGTATTATGACGTCATTTCCATACATAATTACAGATGATATGGCAAACAAAACACATCGCCTGGCTTTGGGGAAATATTGTCACATTCCAAACACTCAAAATTTATGAACCTCACGAGAATGGGGCACATAGTGGAATTCAACAAATATTTAAATCACATTACCAGCCACTACCAAAGCACTTATCCTGATCCTACCCAATTGCACAGCATTAATGTGTGGATTTAGACTCGTAGTGAGACAAGCAGAGGAATCAGAACCTGAATATCGGCAAATGGTCTATTATTAGGGGAGCCGTGAGGAGAAGAGCATCATCTTCACATGGAGGATTTTGGCAGAGACGCCAGGATGCGGTCCGCTTTCAGACCGACCTGGAGTCCCCTGGCTCTTGTGATGAATTTTGAATGATTTGTGCAAACTAGTTGCTAAGAAGGAATGGGGGAGAGAGGAAATTAAAGAATGGCTGGCTGGCTGGCTAAGAGGGTCTTGTAACATTGTAGGACGTACACAGCTATTTCTTCACTTTGACATCTATTTGGGTGGTTGCTTGGGGGAACAGTAGGCTATAATCAGATTAGAGGCAATTTTGAAATCTTGTATGCTTTGCAATTTCCTATAAAGTCAAACATTTGCTTGGTAGAAAGCACTACTGGTAGTTGTATATTGCTGTTATGGTAAAGATCCTGCAACATATTTTGTAAATAAAAACTAAAAAGTATCAAAGAGACATTGAATGCTATTTAAAAGGCATTTTCTGTTTACTTTCTCTGCAGGTAGCAAAACAAATCATTAAAGGGCTGACATTTCTTATGAATTTTTGTAACTTTAATGTGAACACGTTAACATGGCTAAAGACAAATATAAAAGTAATCTTAAAGTTTTATTCTAGATGTCACTTTAGCTACACACATATCTTTAAAGGCAAAATATCAAATAATAAGAATGCAGGAAGAGTAAGATTTTAAAAAAATAAAGAAGTAAACTACTACTTTCTGCGGATAGTTTGAATGAATTTCTGAGAGGATATTTCAAAAGAGAGAATGAAGTCTGTTTTGTTTAGAGTCACAATATTACAATTTAAGCCTAACTGGTTTTGAAGCCTTGTGATCATTGTCAGAGATGCCAACCATTACGGTTTCGCCGCATTTGTTCCAGTTTTATTGCTCTTGTTAGGGCATTATGGTAAACAACCAAAAAGTTACAGGAAACGATAAATAAGTATATTATAGCATATGACGCCTATCTACCCATAGCCTCCGTACACAGCTCTGTACGGCACTGCCGCCGCCATCTTGTTTAATTCCGAAACAACGCGGTCGCCATCATTGTTTTGATACTAGTATTCTACGCGCGGTTTTGCGTTTTTTGGGGGGTATGATGGTGGATGATTGTGTGCGCGGCGCCTGCAATACCCATTTAAAGTAGCGGTGATTCAGCAGGCGCATTGCAAGTGCGGTAAATGTTACTGACAATCATCCTATAGGGTTGGCATCTCTGCATTGTGATATTGACAAGTGTAACACGAAGGTCAAATGGATGATCAAAGTTGCAGAGGTTTTTGTTACTGACAACCATCCTATAGGGTTGGCATCTCTGCATTGTGATATTGACAAGTGTAACACGAAGGTCAAATGGATGATCAAAGTTGCAGAGGTTTTAGGCAATAAATAAGAAATATAAAGTGCTTTAGAACACTGCAGTAACTGAAATGGGTGAGAAGAGATAAATCAAGCAGTTTAAATGCTGAAGCTAGATTAATTTTATTTCCATCATGTATGATTAGTATTATACAATAACAACACTAACATCTTTTTACAACTTGACTTCATTTATCTGTTTATTCCTCTAAACATTGGTTTTTAAAGCATGCTGGTAAAAAATGGTGCAACATATTGTTTTTTTCTGAATAATGTTTAATTATTTAAAGCTGTGATATAGAGGAAGAACATACAAGATGTGGTGAACTGCTAGGCCTCCATGGTTCACACAACCGGTAAGGATATATTAAGTATATATTCAGGATGTATTTAGAATATATTCCCATCATGCACGGATGTATTGAGGCATGGTGCAGAATGCTATGGCAGTCATCGTTTCTAATCAAAACACAGCTCAAATGAAAACAAATCTTGTTCATCCCGGGTTACTCGAAGCACACTCTCTCTCTCTCTCTCTCTCTCTCCTCTTGCTGTATCTACAACTGGAAAGACAAATTCCTTACAGGGGAAGACTTGAGAAGGTCATCAGCGGTGGCTGATCGTTCTTGTTTATTTTATACGGCACTGTTCCCCGCCAAGGGCACCAGTGGTTATACAGAAATAGTTAGCGGGGGAGGTATATATGATTTGACTGTGATATGAATGTTCATTTGATTATGTGCCTTATTGATTAATGCAGGTGGTTCAAGTCTGGGGACCTGAGTGGAGACAACTGAGAGAGAGATAGTAAATTCTTTGCATTCTGTCTTTGGCCTCATTTCAAATGAGCTTTAATGAAATATTGGCATCTAGATTAATTATATTACCGGTACAAGTTTCATATTGCAGGCATATGATAAGTGATGGACTTTCCTCTGCTATATATTGATGTGTGTAGTGTATGGCTGCTAGCTGTATTGAATCATAAGTAGTAGTCTGATTTTGCATACACACAAGTTTGAAGATATGCTAGTAGACTACCTGTTAAATTCATCCCGAGTTGTTTTTGCTAACATAGGTTATAACATTTCAATACTGCCCTTTAACATGTTGGGATGAAATCCTTTTCCCTTCATTTATTATTCCTATAGAAATACATTTAGTAATATGAGAAGAAGTTGAAATTTATTTTGAAATGTGCAAGCACATGCAGTGATAAGCGTTTATTCTGTGCGATTTCATTTGTAATTGAAATTAAAATCATTTCACTACCATGAAAGATAACATAATTTTCAGAATACCTACCCAGCAGATGGTTAATTTGGGCCAATATGTAGTAGAAAAGAGAATGTGGTGTTTCTAATTAACTTGTTAAATGACAGCATATGATCATGGATGTAGAATATCAAAAGCTACAAATCTATTGTCTGAGAAACTAAACACCAACTCCTCTCTCCACTCTAGCTCTTAATGTAGATGGTATCCACTTTCCTAACAGGTGCTATCTAAGTTAGATATGGAACAAGTTTCATTCTTACTGGCCATATCTTCTCTGAGAATTAAAATCAAACAATATCCCAGTTCTACTAATATCATTCACCCTCTACAAGATATTATATTTCTGTAGTCAAGGGTGCAGTGTGCATGTTGGTGCTATATATAAAAAAAAAAAACTTCAGTAAGCTTTAAGATAATCACTAGTACTCACTGCAGCAGCATCATGAAATAAAAAAATTCATATGCGAACTGTTCAATTGGAAAATATCTCAAATTCAGCTTTACTGTACTTCAGTGATGGTACTGTATTATCTGTAAGAGGGCAGTGTGGGAGAGCAGTGTGGGAGAGCATCATATGAAAATGTCTGTAGTCCCAAGAGCACCATCGGCACATTTTGGTTGTCCAATTTTGGATCAATGCAACTTATGTCTCTTAACCTTGGGTTATCCATTCATCCCAAGCACCATGCATGGAGAGAGGATGGGGAGGGGAAAGGGGGAGATATAGAGAGGGGAAGAGAGTAAGAGAGAGTGTGGAGGGATAGAGAGAGATAGAGAGAGAGAGGGGGAGAGGGAAGAGAGAATTTAAAGTGGCACACACACACACACACACACAAGCGCACCCTCATATACATGCATGCTCATGGACGTAATTCACTCGTTAATTTTCTGGTGTTTTGGTATAGGTCATGTATAAGGCCACTCACGTGGCTTGTCTAACTGAGGCGTCAGTGTGAGATGCTAAAGTGATGAGTTTACTGTGTTTATTGATTATTAGTCAATTAGCAGTCTCCGGGTGGAAGCGGGTGGTTAGATGTGAGAGGGTGAGTGAGCAGGAGGTTGAGAAATGGGGTTGCAACAAGGGTGTAGTTGTATGTGTGTGTGTGTGTGTGTGTGTATGTATGTATGAGAGAGAAAGAGAGAGAGAGAGAGAGAGAGGGGTACATAGATAGAGGGGGTAAAATAAATATCTCAAATAAAATACATGTATGTCTTTCACCTTTATTCTTTTGAGGGAGAAAGAGAGATGTTAGAGGGATATTCTGAGATACTGTCGAATAAGTATAAATGAAATCATGAGAGAAGCTAGAAAACTATGACCATGAACTACTTTTACAGTTTCTTGGAAAAGAATTCTAATCTATATATTAATATGCAAAATCGTCGCGGGGGGTACATAACGGTCTATGAATGTGCTTTTTCTGACATCAAAAACGTCTTTCCTCGACCGTACCGGCCTTTGCCGTGGCGCGGGAACGGCGACACAATTCCAACGGACCCGCTCCCGCAGTCCGAGTGCCACGTCGACCCCGTGGTCGCCGCCGATGTCGTTAAAAGGCGGATGAGGGCACGGCCGGCGTTGTCCGTGCAAGGAGGCGACGAACCCGCGAGAGTGAGGCAGCGAGGCGTGCACCCGCCCTCTGTCTAATCAAAGAGATTACATTGCATATGACGATCGACCCACTTAATGTGGCGTAGCAAATACACGCTGCAACAGCTTGGCCTTCCCCGTGTTAGGCATCTTGCTATACGATATGCTTTGTAGGAAAAGCACGTACAGGCCAGAGAGATACACAGCATATGACAATCCACTCAAGTTAAGTGGCGTAGCAAGTACAAGGTGCAACGGGTTGGGCCTATCCCGTGTTAGGCATCTTGCTATATATATATATGCATCAGCCAATCTGACAAGAACGTAATATGTTGGTTCTACGCTCACACACACACAGTCGATTTAATTCGTGCGACTGCTACAATATATTGGCACAAACCGTCCGATTTTTCGCGTAAAATCTTTACTTTGAAAATATTTATACAAATTCTGTGAACCATGCCAACATAATCATAGTCCAAGCTTCTGCTTTATTGGTCTTTTCATGAAAACTACATTAAAATCACAACAATAATGACGCAAATAGATTGTAATTATCGAGACCATATAACTGACGAGAAGGTAAATTCAGCGAGCTTACGTAATTTCAAATGCCTCCACACGGCCAACTCCCACGGTGTCAGGCCAGTCACAGCGCTCACGCCATGCAATTTACCCTGTGTGGTAACTGCACCACTCTACTGCTGTACCTGTATAGCGTGTATTTAGATCCTTAAATGTTTCATGTTTGAGTCGTGCAATTGTTGTTTTCTTTTATTTCTTTGTTGAATGTGATGTGAATGTGAGTACGGTACATGCTATTATAGAAGTGTCCAAGGAATGATAGGCCTACAGGTGGAAGGGATATAAAACAAATATACAATGACTCATTCTCGGAACAAGCTAAAACTATTCGCACTCAGGAACATCAATAGTACTGTTCTCTCTCGGGCTGCGATGGCCCTCGGGAGAATATAATACGATTTGATGTTCCTTCGATGCGAATAGTTTTAGCTAGATCCTCGAGTCACTTCTAGTGTCATTGTATATTTGTATATTTGTATAGTGGAAATATTTCATTGTAGGACTAAATTAACTTAGCAATGTGTGAAAATAACCAAAATGATAATGGGAGTGAAGTGCATGAGAACAATATTCGTATAGATAACGAGAGTGAGGATCCGGGAAAGGGATAGTGAGAATAATAGGAACGAAGTGACGACAATAATCGTAAATAACGAAATGAAAATGAAAGTAAAGTCTAAAATATCTGCATCAATTTTAATTACAAATTATTGATTTCACTGTTTTCTTCCAATTTTCAAGTTTTATTACATGATTCAGATTTAAAAAAAAAAAAATTCAAAACGATACATGATGGGACAGCAAACAAAAGGTTGGTATTCTAACAAGTAAAATATTAATGAAAAGAAGATCGATCGAAGAAAAATTATAAAATGATAAAAAGTAGGCCTATATAATGAAGAGAAATAATATCATCTAGCACAGAAATTATCTTTAAAAAAAATATAATAATTATAATTAAAAAATTATTTAAAAATAAAAAATCAAATCAAAAAATCGATAGCACATATCTATTTACAACCCCCCTCCCACCCTCCCTAGAATCCCGTGGATTTTCCACGGGTCCTGCTAGTTATAATAACTAATTTGGTATATGGAAATTTCAAAATTAGATCATACCAATGTAAATCCTTTTAATTTGTGCTACTTTTATGGCAGAAAAATGAGCATATTACACTATGAAGTGCAGCAATTGTAAGATAATGTTTCAGGTTGTAATTGAGATGGAAGAATCATCATTTGAGAGTGATACATCAAACTAGAACCTTGATGGAATATTGATAAGATGATGAAAGTGGGTAAAGGAACAGAGCAAAAGAATAAAACCTGAATTCAACAAATGTAGAAATGAAACGAATGAAAAATAACAACTTGAGGGATGTGGTATTAAACAAAGAAGTGAAATAGGAGAAAAAGGGACCATTTTGAACTATGAGATAACATATAAATTGAGAGAGAAAAGTGAAACTGAAAGAGGCTGAAAGATAGACAGAAATAAGGTGATGTATAGATATGTGAACAGAAGGAATTAATCAATGGAGAAAAAGAGAGATTGTAAGAAGAAAGAGAAATATATTTCGAAAGATAGAAGAGTAGGTATTTCAAGGGAGTAAAGAGAGAGTATAATTAAGAGAGAGAGACAAATAAAAAGAGAAGGAAGGAGAAAGAAAGTCATTAGTGAGATAAAGGGGGAGAGTGTAATTTAATGTAATATTGTGCAGGTGCCTCTAAATGATATCATGCAATAAAAGTCACAATAAAAAATGGGTGAACTAGAAATAAAAATAAAAGAGAGGCAGAGAGAGAGAGAGAGGGGGGGAGAGAAAGAGAGAGGGGAGGAAGAGAGAGGGGAGGGAGAGAGAGAGAGAGAGAGAGAGAGAAATGCATGTGTTAATAGTGTGTAGGACAATGTGCTAAATATAGCGTAGGAGGCGTAGTAAGAGGTATTCACATGCAGTGCAGTGCAGTGCCCTGTGTAATACCCTCACAGTGAGATCCAGCTCATAAGCAGTGGCTGTAATGCAATGCGTCCCTTACTTTTTTTTGGAGGTGGTGGCGTCGTCGCTGGTTGCATCCCCTGTTCGCTGAAAAGCAATTTACTTTTTTCCCTTTGGTGGCCGGTGTGTGAGCATCAGAGTGTGACACAGCATTAGCTTCGTAGTAGCATTGTGGTGTTCTCATGGATGCATGCTGGATGGTAATTTCATTGCTTCATGCACGTTGAGGTGTATCACTCACTTCTTTTATCTCTCGGAGTCTGGTTGCACTATACATGTGTACCTATTGCCTTGGAATTCATTATATTTATTCTGTGGATATATCATACAATAGCTGGACAGAGTGCAAACTGAGTGAGTATGCATGTAGTAATTGTACATGGTAGCTTTTTAGAAAGTTGTATTATTATGGCTTTGTTTCAATTTTTTAAATTAGTTTTGATAAAACACCTAGGATAATCATATTTTCTGCATTGCTGTATATAAATTGAAACATTTATCTGTATTTTGTTTGTTCTATCATCATGCTTTTACTGTACACATATATTACCACTCTATTACCAATCTATTTAGCATTGTTTTATAATGCAGATCTTTCTTTTTTCAGTAGCTCAAATCCATGTCAATTCTTTCTGTGTGACCTCTTTTTTTCCTCTGAATGAATTTGATATGTTGACAAGTATTATCCCATTCTCTTGATAAGTCAGGAGTTTCACTTTATTTTGATAACCGTCTCGGAGAAAACACAGATCTGCGACTTCTTTCCAAGTAAAAACAGATTTACAGTGGAAATGCACTTTGACAAGCATAACTCGATTATACCCTAACTGGGTTGCACGATGTATGTCCCTTGGTGAGTTAAATAGCTTGAATGCAGGGCATTCTATTTTTCTAGATTAAAGAGTATCTGAATGTATCTCCTTTAAAGGAATGTGTGCTTTGTAAATATGATATATCATTGGTATTATTTTAGTAATGATAATAATGTTACTAATAGTAATAATAATAGTGATGATGATGATGATGATAATAATAATAGTACTATAATTGATAATAATAGTAATAAAATAATGATACTGATGATAATGATAAAGATAATGATGAAGATATATATAATAGTAATAATAAAAAACTGATATCTTACTAATATCATTATTAATATTGTTATTACTAATATTTTTTTAAATATAATTAATATTAATACTAGACTACTACTACTACTATCGTCATCATCATCATTTCTCTTTTCCAATTTGCAATATTTACTGTTCATTTATTCTTTAAAATAGGATAAAAACTAATTTGTCAGGTAGACATTTCAACCTCTAAAGCTTCCAGAATTCAGTGCCCATGAGAACTAGGTAATCCCTCCATGTAGCAAGCTGAGAATGAGATCATTCAGAAGTGAATGGGTTAAAGAAGTTTGCCTCTTTATTTTAGCTCATGAAGATGTAATTTATCTCTCACTCTCTCTATCTCTCTCTCTATCTCTCTCTCTCTCTCTGTTGCTCTCTCTCTCTCTGATAATGTCTGCTTTTAATTGAACAAAAGGCCAAGATTTAAATGTGTCATCTTCTTTCCCTCTTCCTCTTTCTTTTGATAAAACACCCAAGACATCAACAGGTATATCCTGTGTGAACCCAATAGTGTCTAGCTTGTAACATTGTGTCATGTGCCTACTAGATCATGTTTTACAAAAGGCCAAGACAGAAATGTGTCATCTTCTTTTCATCCTCTTTGTTATCTTCTTCCCATCCTCTTTGTTGGAGAAAAGTCTCGGACACATATTTGATGCATTATGTAATCCTAATAGTGTTTAGCTTATAACGATGTGCAATGTTCATATTACTGTTTGGGACAAAAGGCCAAAACATAAACATTTTATTTTCAACTTCTCATCTTCTTTGTTTGATAAATTACCCCAGACACAAACTGAGCCTATATGTGTGTAAGCCCAGTAGTGTGTAGCTAGTCAAAAAGTGGTCAAGTTCACACTAGATTGTGTAGGACAAAAGGCAAAGACAAGAATGTGTCATCTTTGTCTCTTCCTCTTCTTTGTCAGGTAAACTACCTTGGTCAAAACTGGCTTATTATGTATGCCTCACAGTTTTAGCTTGTAAAAATATGTTATGTTGATATCAGATTGTATTGGACAAAAAGCTGAGAATACTAATATGTCATCTTCTTCATCTGTCCTCTTTCTAGTATAAAAGTCTTAGACACATATTTTGATACTATTTTTAAGCCTAGTGGTACTTAGCTGGGAACAAATATATCATGTTGATACAAGATTTTACTAGACAAAAGACTAAAACCATGAACTTGTCATCGTCTTTTTCTGTCTCTCCTAAAGACCCAGACACATTGAGATGCTCTCTGCAAGCATTGTACTGTTTAGCTAGTAACAATGTGTCATGTGCATACAAGATAAGATTACTCATCCCTTCCGTGATTGATAATACCTTGCCCTCTTACATCCTCTGAATCACAATGCACACATTCTACCCCCCCCCCAACCTTCCGATATCTGAATTAGATGTGAACATGATTCTACAAACACATGGCCACTAACCCCATCCTCTGCTGGGGGCACCATAGGGGCAGGACATCTTTATAAAACTGGATGACTTAATGCCTTTTTGGCTCACAGCAGGTGACATGCATGATGGCTCAGTGGTAGAGCAGTAGTCTTGTAACCAAGTCAATGTGCTCATGCCCTTTGGTAAGGCATTAATCCTCATTACCAAGTCCCTCGGAGAGGACTTAAAGGTCCCCTGGTTGCTTACTTACAAGCATACACATGCTTTCTTAGCAGTCAGGTAAATCAAACATTTATACAAAGAAACATACAAAATTGAAGATAAAAGATTGAGAGCATTGTTATTTTGTGTGTTTTTAGATTAGTTATTACCATGTGTCCAGGATGCATAGCCAGAAGATGTGCATTTTATAGGATACACATTTGGAAAGCTTTTCATCTTTTGTCGAAGCTATATGCCAATTCATTTAGCGGCTATATTGTATGCTGTGATTGACAACAACTTCTCTATTACATCATTACAAACTTATAAATAAAAAAAGAAGAAAATTTTGACCAAGATTTGTGTTTTGACCCTTCTGCAGAGCACATGTTGATAGGTAGAAAATCTATTTGAGTGCACCATTAAGAAGAGTTAAAAGCAATGAAAAGTGAAAATGTTTGGTCAGTTTTCATCAAAATCATGAATAATTTCCCTGTATAGGGAATCCGCATTAGATGTGAGTGTATTTTTTGTATATGTAGATATTTAACTGTTACCATGTTACCAAATTTCAATCAGAAATAACATTTTGTAAGACAAATTTTCAGTCATTTTTTGTCTCACCTGCATAGCAAAAAGCAAAACATAGGCGCTGCTTTTCCGGTGGCGGCAGCGGCGACAGCGGCGGCATCAACATCAAAAACTTAACCAAGGTTAAGTTTTTGAATTTTTAATATAATTTTGAAAGTATAAGTTCTTATTCAATGAAACTTGGACTAAAGGGTTATCAAGTATCCTCAATCATGTGAGGAGAATTTCAGGTCACAACGTCAAGGTCAAAGGTCATTTAAGGTCAACAAACTTAGACCATGTTGTGGCATCATCATCAAAAACTTAACCTGAGGTTAAGTTTTTGAATTTTTAATATAATTTTGAAAGTATAAGTTATTATTCAATGAAACTTAGACTAAAGGGTTATCGAGTATCCCCAATCATGTGAGTAGAATTTCAGGTCACTAAGTCAAGGTTAAAGGTCATTTCCGGTCATCAAACTCAGACTATTTTGTGGCATCACGTTAAGATCTTGAATTTTTAACGTAATTTTGAAAGTATACATTCCTATTCCATGAAACTTGAACATAAGGGGTTATCAAGTATCACCAATCATGTGATTAGTCTTTTAGGTGACAAAGTCAAGGTCAAATGTCCTTTCAGGTCTGCATATTCTTAGTCAATATTCACTTCAAAATGCTGATTAGATTCAAGGATTTCATTTTGGGGGGCCTGCTAATGGGCCACCCTGCCTATAAATAATGTCCCTACCTCAATTTTTCATCATATCGAATTGCGTAATGCAGGCGAGACCGCCGAGAGCATTTCACTTGTTGTTTTTTTCATTGCTCATTTAGTTGAAAACATTGTGTTATATTGTACATTATAATTCCTGATACTATTAAAAAATTTAAGAAGAAAGACAAAGATTGATCAAAATATTTCACAAATATTTTGAGTCAATAAAAAATAATCGTTTTAAATTACTGACGACACTGAAAGTGTTAATCAGGATATCCTATATTAGATACAATATTTTGTCATACATACTTTCACATAGAGTTAAAGGCCTTCTGGCTCCAAACAGACAATTTACTTTATTACTATAGAAGGGGAATTCAAAGTAAAATATAAAAATAAATTTTGTAAAACGAAATATTCCACATGAATTCCTTTAGAATACATAATTGAATTTATTGCTGCATTGAAGTTCCATGAGAAACGTTAGTTATTGCTGCTTCAGATATTCTACTTCTGCAAGAGTAGATACCAAGCCATCCGTCCATCTTCCTATTAACAGTGTAAACACAGGCCAGAGACATCGTTGCAACACTGTTTCAAACCAATGGCTTGAGCGCTGAT
>CP137666.1:58566664-58802281 GCA_037976565.1 Mesocentrotus franciscanus | reverse complement strand
CTTGAGCGCTGATTTCGAGAAAACCTGATGGGCTTGGTGACCAGAATAGCACAAGGTCAATTGGTTCTATGACACATGCTGGGGCAACAATTGCTCTGCAATTAGTATACTGCACTAACAAAGCTCCTAACTTGAACCCTGGACCAAAGATTGTTGCTAATCCTAACCCTAAACCTTAAAATATAAAACTTACTTTCAACCAGTTGTACTTAAGTTTAACCCTAACCCTAATTCTAACCTAAAATCTTACTGTAACCCTAAGCCCTATCCCTACATCTTTGATGAAATAAGGCCAGAAGAAATTGTCACTGGATGAAATGCCGGGTCATTGGTCAATTTCTAGTCAAACCTGTCTATTATGGTCACCCAAGAGAAACAAAAACTTGGTCACTGTAGATAGTTTGCCTTTTAACACATATTTCCTGAAGGTGGTCTTTATAAAGAGGTGGCTACTAAGGGTTGACTGTATGTTGCTTTATCTACTCAGTCTGTAGGATGTGCCTGATGCCATGCACTGATGGATTGGAATGAAGTAATTTGTCTTATGTGGATGTAGTGAAAGAAAGGAAGGTCAAAAACAGGAAAAAGCATTTTATAATAGAAATTTCAATTTACAAGCCATACATCCGTTTTGAACCTTCTGCTGAGCACTTAATTAACATGTTTACTGCTGAAATCATGAGGGCTTATTGTCTTTCAACCTCTAAACTGTGAAATATCTGTTTGGAGCCAGAAGATCATTAACTCATGTGCTTCAATACAGAGTAAATACCCTTCTGGCTCTCCACAGATGATATCCTCTTTCTGGTCAAGGTATATCTTTGTTAGATGGGAAGTAACTTTCATACAGAATAGGCCTGCTCCAATCTTGTTGTGAATCTGAAATACAGTACCAGGTATGTCGAATCTCACAACAGCTTGCTATTCTCTCGTTTATACATCATCTGTTAAAGAGCTAGAAAGGTGTCGGTTCCTGTACATTTACTTAGAATTAGCAATCTTCATGCTCTTATCAGACAATATAAGAAACTGGCTATTACAGGTCTAACAGGTCTGACATTGCAAGACAGGTTCTAAATTTATTAACTTGGCCCACTGTGTACAGATAGAACTCT
The DNA here is from genome assembly GCA_037976565.1 of Mesocentrotus franciscanus. NCBI lineage: Eukaryota > Metazoa > Echinodermata > Echinoidea > Camarodonta > Strongylocentrotidae > Mesocentrotus > Mesocentrotus franciscanus. The sequence goes on along the minus strand of CP137666.1, from coordinate 58,801,166 downwards.
ATGGTCTAGACCTATCATGTACAAGTATGCATGCCCACTTCTGTTATCAATATTTTTGTCCATGTAAGTTCTTAGTGGCAACCTGTGTATAAAACTCCCTAGTCTTATTATATATTTAACCAAGAGTGTTTTCCCTTTAAATGTGCCTATTTTACAATACTTATCATTATTATGTCTCCCATCTTGGCTTTACTATTTTACAGCAATACACAGTGTGCTTACAGATGGATTGGGGTTTCAGCATTACACCTTCAAAACTGTATAAACATGTATTCCCCAGACATCTATGACCATATTCTGGTCTGTCTATACAAAACTCTTATCCTTTGAATATTAAATTTGCTAAATCGACTTATAATTTTGTGAACCAAGGATATTGAATTTTTGCAAATTGATTTTCTTCTTTGAAGCAAGCAGTCTGGACGTTTTTCACCTGTTAGAGTTTTGTAGGTATTAGTTTCTTATGTATTGATTATTTGTCGAGGTCAGTTTCTCCAAGACTCTGTCTATTGATGACAGTATTTTGTGTTTATATCTCAAACTACCTATGACACCTATTGGCCAAGGAAAAGAGACACCTAGTTTCTTGTTTCACCTCCTTTGTTGTCACCCTTTAAATTTCAAAAGGAAACAAAGAACGGTCCCCAAATATTTATGTGATGAATTTTAAACGTGTTTTGAGCTTTTGCAATCCATAGACAAATTACATTTGATATAAAACACTTGTGTTAGGATTGAATCCTTAGCCATTTCAACCATCTTGGAAAAATGACACAACCTCCTCATTTCCAAAAGGTGTGAATGAAATACTATAAATCAGTACCAGAACTCCATGGTACCTTGAGTCTCTCCGTCTTTTTTGTGATATTTAAAGGCAGTACTCTCTCTGCCTGCTTTCATCTTGTTAGTTGCTCCTGTCAGGTATGTATAATTCCCAACCACCAATTCAGAGTATTGTTATTGGCATCAAGCTTTATACTTGGTAGATTAGTACATAATCATGTGCTATAGAGACTGTACTATCACAAATGCATGCAATTAACATGAATAATATAACAGGTTCAAATCAATATTGTATATTGTCTGTTGAGAACCAGAAGGCTTTAAGTCTGTTTAGAAGTATAGGAGATAATGCCTTTCTGGCTGTTAGCAGACCATATTATCTCTGCTATCAATTGTTAATTCTAAAAGTATAAGAAGTTGAAGGCTAGTGAAATCTTATCTCATTTGTGTAGCACTGCTTGTACGCCATGTTTTGTGGAAAGAAGTTCTTTTCACATGCCTATGGGTTCAGTGTTTCTTGTGCTAAATTTGTCTCTATTTCAGAGTGTTTCTATTTGGCTGGGAGAGGCAAATAGGTTATTCAAGCCATCAGAAGAAATAAGTTGATCCTTAATAGAAGGCAGACCGGGGAGACATGGGTAAAGTGAGGTCTTATTCTAAGCCCAGGGCTAAAATTAGCCTCCCAGGATTGAACGCATTTGGGGATATTGAATCAATACTGCCCCAAATTGTCAGTCATTATGGCTGTGATATGCGAAGACGTTCATGGAGACTGGCTTGGCGGAGACAAGAGAGAGAGAGAGGAGGGTGGATGTAATGCCTACTGATGTGGAGTTTTTCTAGTTGCCCCGGGCGTTACTCCCTTTGAGGTTCCAGCGATTATTATCTAATCCAAGCGGGGGCAAGATTTCTCCTCACTTTGATGTAAGGCTATCAAAATTGACATATTCTGGATTGTCGTTCTCTGAAAAAGGTTTGCAGTGTAAATTTGGAATTACAGATATCAGCTGAATAATTTGAAAAATTCCACCCAGGGTATTATGTTATTGTGTCTTGATTGTGTTATGAATGTGCACATATTTATATTTGTTACCTTGTTTCTATTTTTATACAGAACATTTACAGATTTTGTGCTTAGTAGTTGCTGATAATGGTTACTTTGAGTAATTTATTTAAGGAACCTTGTAAAGAAGAGGCTGTGATTGAATAACAATATATATGTTAGTAGCATGAAATTGAAAGGAGAAGGAGAAAGAGGCTTAAAAGGGAAGGACGAGGAGGGGAAAGGGACAAGATGGAAGAAGGGAAGATAGGGTAATATGGAGATGGAGAGAAGAGGGGGGGGGGGTTGAATGATCAGACACAAAATATAGTCTTATACAATTGCATGTTGTATATAGACTTCCTAGTGTTTTGTAGAGAATGACAGATTTTAAACAATGAGATATGACATATTCAAATAAAGATGTTAATTTGATTTGAATCACTTTTCTTCACAGATATATTTGCAGATTACATTAATTTTTTTTAAACAATTATTTTCAAAGTTCTTCATTTACTTAAAGAGTGTGTAAAACCATTTGTATGTGTCCTTCAATCCCCCTTTTTAGATTTATGTAAAAATCAAGTGAAAAATTTCCCCACTAACTTACAAAAAAGTCAAGTTGTTTTCCTTATTATTATCATGGCATTGACATACTGCAAATATTAACTATTTACACTTGTAATAAAACCTGTTTTTATAGATGTGTGCTTCTTGTAATAGCTACATTTTATGAGGTATGTAATCTAGGGGCATATGTCTAAATTTAGATACTCCAAAATACTAAATATTTTCAAACTATATAATAGTAATAAGATAATTAATGATCCTCTCAGTGAGACATACATTTCTTGTCAGCAAGATTTTATAGGATGATCAAGTTAGTGGCACCTACTTTTTATGTTAAACGTCAAATGTTAAACTCCATTGATATCAAGGACATTTTTGTTTTTCAAATAATACAAAATTGCATGCAAATTAGAGCATGCATGGTGTATTGATTTAAACTTTTGAAATATATTTTGTTGTCTTTGAGAGCCAGAAAGGCATTAACTCAATGTTAAAGCACATGAGTTAATGCTCTTATAGCTCTCAGCAGATATCATCATACTGAATGATGTGGCAAGCATAATATATCATGAATCTTTCATTTATTTGTTGTGAGTCATCACGCTAATCCATTTCAATGAAGGAAATGTGTCAGGGAAAACGATTTCTAGCACACTCAGTCACATACTATGCTTCGAGTACATTGTGAATGGATGTGAGCTTGGGAGTATTTATTCTTTCCATTGATAACTCAAATATTCAGAGATGATAAAGGGACAGAAAATATAAATGGTAATCAAAGAAATAGTGAAAATGGTAAAAATGGTAAAATGTTAAATAGCATGCCAATAGTTGTGTATTTTAATTTTTTTTTTTAAAGTTTCACTTTAAGTAAATTATAATTAAATTCATAATCAAAACACAATTTAAAATCATTCCAATGCAAGATTGATACTGTTATTAATATGCTAATAACTGCTATTAATATGGTACCTCTTGGAAATTCCATGGTAAAACTGAGATGCTTTTATTATGATGTTGTTCCACATATTACATCAAGGAATGTGGTTCATATACCCAGTGTCTAAAGTTCTTACATTAAAAGTAATATGTGAACATATATGTAGAATGAATAGTTGGCCGTGCACTGTGAAATCATGAGTGTCTACATATTGGTAAATAAGGTATGAATAATAAATTTCAACTTGCTAGCCTTGCAGTAACAAACACGAGCTTCATGCAAACGGCAAAGTGTGCATTTTAATGTACAGATGGCCTTTATGATTGCCGTGACCCCATCTGCACTTTCAATTGTTTATTGAAGAGATATACTCATCACATAAATGATGATGAATAGTGATTGCAATATATGACGTATTACAACAATAAAATATCGTAGTAAAAATGAAAATTTCAAGGAGTTTGCAGACATTCTTTATACATGTTAAATCATCTCCACAATTCAATGCCTATCTATGTTGATAATCTCAAAACAAATTGAAGTGATCAGGATAACAATTGAGAATCATTGAAGATAAATCTGTTGTAAATGAGAACATTTGTCTTCATAGAATTTTTTCAAAGTGGAATCGTTGACATCGATCCAAACTTGCTTAATCATGATTTTATCCATGATGCATATGCATATATGTATATATATATATATATATATATATAGAGAGAGAGAGAGAGAGAGAGAGGGGGGGGGGAAAGAAAGAGATAGAGAGAGACAGAGAGAGAGAGACAGACAGAGACAAAGAGACAGAGGCAGAGACATGGAGAGATAATGAGACATAGAAGGAGAGAGGATAAAGATATTTACAATTATTCATGCTTGCTATTTCTAAAAGATATTGTGATTTTTAATTCATACATTTTAATGAGTGTAACCTCATGCATTAGAAAATCAGAATGTGTTGATATACGTGTAACAAAAGGATTTTAAAAGCTGGTCAACAGCTTTGTCATATTGAATTATCTTGATATTTGTGGACAATGTTTACTCTGAGATTGGGCTCTCTGGGTGATACAGGAGTCTAAGGGAGGCAAGGGGGTGGGGGAGATTGGGGGTAGAGAGAGAGATGCACACAAACACACACACACAAACAGATATATACATTTCAAGTGAAAAAAGAGAAACAGAGATGGGGAGATATGGAGAGAGAGAGAGAGAGAGGGAGAGTTGGGAAAGTGGGAGCAAGAAAGAGATAGCATTTGGAAGAGAGAGAGGGGAAAGAGGGAGAAAGAAAAAGACAGCATTTCGAAGGGAGGGAAGGAGGTACAGAGAGAAAGAGAGGATGTTGGGAGATGGAGAGAGAGAGAGAGAGAAGACAGACAAACAAACAGAGAAGGAAAGATAAATAAATAGACAGACAGACGGAGATATGGAAAGAGAGGGCAAGAGAGAAAGCTTGAGTGAACTCTGAAGGCTTCCATGCATCGTTGAATCCTAGGCAAATATGTAATCAAGAATTTAGCTTCATAAATAAGCAGGCTCTGGTAGGTAGCAGCCTTAAAATATCTCAACAGTAAATTAGAATTATTTATGATATTGCTCATGAAATAGTTCCCATAGAAGTAAACATATCATAAAATGATAATTTAACCGTCATGTATATGACTGCACTGTGATTTTGGTAACAAATATTGTACAATTCAGCCCTCCCTGGGCTGCGAAGCATATTCTTGAATAAATAAACCATTATTATCATCATAAAAGTGCTGTGTATTTTTGTAAGCTTTGAGTAGACTCTTCACATATTTTATAACCTGATAAATTTGATAGTGCCATAACACTCCTTCTCCATAGACTCCACCAAACTCAATATTCAATGCGTAAATGGCAGTTATATTTCATTTCTTTATTGTATGTCAGAGTAATGATCTCCATTCCACTCATTGTTGCATGAGATGCATCTTGGAAAACAAATCTTTTTTTACTTGCTGTCATGTATCATTTGTCTGTAAATGCAATTTTCTAATTTTTGTATTGCATTTTCTTGAGATGAAAAATCTGTAATATATTGAATGCATTGTCTGTTTGGAGCCAGAAGGGAATTACCTCATGCATACTTTGACACAGACTAATGCCCTTCTAGCTCTGAAAAGATGGTATCATTTCCATATTTTATGTAGTATTGCATTACATACAGTTAACAACTAAATTATTCATACCGTTATCAAGTTTTGTACTTGTTTAAGTATGTGAAAAGTTGATTTGTCCAGACTTATGTTTCTTGAGAATGTGGGTGGCATATTAAAGGTTACATCTTAAAGTATTAAACAAAGGCCCTCATTAAACCAGCCTAACAAGGGGTATAATAATTTAGTTATTAATTATATATTTCAAACACCATATATTCTGTTATGGAAAATGCAATCTGGTACTAGCCATATACTACTGCTGAAGAGTGTGTAATCTTGAAACGTGATCAGAAATGTTAATCTATTCCCTGGCTATCCTTGCATGTCTAATGGTTATACCGTGAGATTAAAATATTATCCAAGTCGAGAGATCCTTCACATTGCAAACCATCGGAGGAATATAAAAACACGAGTGCTCATCACACTTGTCCTTCAGCGCTCATTCACTGACATGAGGATGATCCTGTGCTATTAGATTGTCATTTGAGCTGGAAAGGTTCAGTTGTGTGAGATAAAGTTTGTGTCGTTTGATTTTTAGGGTAATGGAAATAGATTGAATGACTGAGTATTATCCATGCATTGCTAATAGGCATGCATTCATTTATGTCTCGGTGAAGGCCTCACTCCAATCAGATTATGATGAATTTAATCTCACGTATCAGATAATATGAACAATTCACTTTGACAGGAGGATAATTCTTTTCTATTTCACTAGCAGATGAAAAATAATTCTGTTATAAATACTTATTGATTACAAATGTAGCATTAACTGCAATAATAGTGTACATATTTATCATTATAATTGTTATTATGATTTTAAGTGATTGCTGTTTACCTTGAAATGAGGCTGTTCTATTCAGAAAAATGTAGAACTATAAGAAGAACTATAGAGGTGATCTCAATGAAATTGATTGAAACTGCAAATTCCAATAGGGCATGACATTTTAGCACTCTGCTTCTGCAGGTGATAGTTTCTGAAGTTATTATTTTTAAGATGATATTGGATATGCCATTAATTTAAACACCGAAAATGTGTAAACTGCAAATATTTCCAACAACCTTGAGTCACTCATATACCTAAAAAGTTTTAAACTATTAAAAGGCTTACAAAAATTAGTAACCTTTTAAAACATCCTGTGGAATATTTTGTTAGTAAATGCTAGTCTGGAATCATGGTTTAAATTACTCCCTAACTGTGTATGCTTCAAAAAGTCTATGAAGTGCAATACCTAGATTTGTTAAATCTAAAATGGGGAGTTTAATGCCTTTGTTGAACTTGCTCTCTAACGATGGGTATTTCCTTTCTGACAACCATTTAGTTCATTATGCAGCATCTACTAAAAAGTGAAATTCAAAGCCTTGACTCAACATACTTGCTTTCTAACAGCGGATAATGTTCTTCTTCGACAGCCTGGAGACCTAGTGGGGCTCCCGAGAAAAAAAAAGGCACAAATGTTCTCCCAGAAAAGATAAAATGTCTGCATCTTCTGGCAAGACCAATTTATTTTATGAGAGATATAAATGACAGGCACCATAGTATAGGTTCTTGTAATTTAGTTAAGTGCTTTCAGTTGAGTGATTGAGTAAACTATTCTCTAGCCACCTTTCATGGTGTCCGATGTTTGCTGTTACAGACAGCTCTCATGCTTTGTTACAAACAACATGAAGACGAGTCCCCAAACAATGCAAATTGATTTATTTGTTTTTATAGGTGAATGCTTTTAAAAAAAGAGTATGCTCTTTTGTAGTATTCATACAAGCACTAAAAACATGTCGACTTTGATATATTTTCCAAGATCTGGTACTACTGTATTTGTATAAGGTTTTATAATAGATTTAATGTTCTTTTCCAACATCATACCATGTTATTCTTGCCAATATACATTTCAGTTTTGATGGAGTTTCGGCACACATGTTTATAAAGCAAAAACACTTTGTGGTTCTTGCAAAAATCCTATTTTTATTCTAAAAATGTTCTTGCAGAATAATAATGATATTTATGCAAAATCAATGTTTCATGTTTCTATAAGAAGATAGATGTAGAGTGATAAAAGAGGAAAAAGAGAAAGAGAGAAAAAGAGAAACAGTCAGGTAGAGAGAAAGAAAGGAGGATGAGAGAGAGAGAGAGAGAGAGAGAGAAGGGGGAGGAAAATAGAGAAAGAGAGAGACAGAAAGAGACAGACAGACAAACACACATAGAGACAGACAGACAGACAGAGTATGGTGACCGGACAAGTGTCGTACACCTGCCCCAGTGTATAACATGTATGAAGACATTGGTTACTCTAATGTGATATTTCTAAGTTCCCAGGACAAATACAGTAGACATGACCATAACACATTAACCTTTTCATGAATAAACATTTCAAATAAACAAAGAGCCCTTTCGTGCTTGTAAGCAAAGTACCCCCATTATAGCATAGTCAAGGCTCATGTCATGAGCTTAGAGCTAGAAGACATTAACTGGGCACACTTAACACAGATTTAACGCCCTCCTAGATCTCTTGGCAGACAATATCTCCCATGGAAGATAAACATACCCACTCATCTGCAAGCATATATATGTTTCTCTCATGACAAGGCAATATATATATATATCACAGCCTGAGCTCAAATCCAATTTGATTAAATCGCTTGACACGGTTTCGTCTTCCTACGTGACCTGTCTGGTTGAAATAAACCACCTCCCAGAAGACAAGATGAGAATTAAATAACACCTACTTAGCGCAAGAAGGGCGTTAACTTGTGTATTTGAACATAATCTAAAGCCCTTCTTGCTCTTAACAGACGAATCAATGGAGAAAGGTTAATCCTATTAAAGTGTTCAGATTTATCTGTTTGTGAAACTACTATATTATTCATTCATTTCTAAAACCTTTCAAATTGCAAATGGAAGTCCCTTTTTTCTGGAGAGTGGTGTATTGTGTTTGAGCTTTCCCCAGATTAATTTTCTGTAAAACTCTTTGCTCTTAAAATGCGAAATTGATTGATGAACAAATGCTGACAGAGCATATTTATTACAATCCCATTTTTCTAGTATTTTATCTTTGTAAAACATATTAAGTGGTTGTCTTTCTTTTGCTGTTTTGATAAGGCAATCCAAAGAGCTACAAGGACAGTTTATGCTGAAATTTCCTTCATGAATAAATCTTCAGAAGTTGTGAATCAGAAAATGAAAGAGCATCCCCGAATTTCATTTAATGTGCCCTCTCTTGCCCCTCCCCCTTCCACTCAAACATACTCCCGAGACACTCCTCAGGACCCATGCCTGGCATCCATTCATGGGCTCATCGCATGAGGGCCACTTTGTTATCCATGTAGATGCTAATATCTTGTTCTTCATCTCACACACATCCTCGAAAATATCAATGGTGATTTGAAGTTTTTTGGGGGGCCCTCAATGCCAATTTCAAGTGTATCTAGAGCCATGATGACAATGTTTCTCTTTTAATCCTCTGTTATTGATCATTTTCTAAATACTTTTTTCTGATATAAATATCAGTTTCTATGCTACTTTGATGAGGAAATCTATAAGGTAGTTTATGATTAAATGTTTTCATGATTGACACTCTACATTTTGTGACTGAAATGTCTCTTATGAATCAGAAGAAAAGGAAGTATCTCCAAGTTCCATTTTAATGTGCCCTCTCCTCCCCGATACCCCTCCTCCAACACATACCAGACATCCATTCATGGATTTGTCACACGAAGGACCTCTTCGTTATCCATTCAGACGCCAATATCCTGTTCTTTTTCTCACGCACGTCCTCTTCAATATCAGTCGATTTCTAGTTTCTAGAGCCTTCAATGCCAAGTGCAAGCATTGTTAATAGCCACACTGACACTTTTTCTTCTCATATGGCGTCACTTCACAGTAAGCTGGGGACCCTCTCACATATGGATTGATTTGGAAGTGTTATCCAGAAGCAAGCTGTATATATTCACCTTTTATTACCAACTCTTCCAGTGCTGTATATAGGCATTTTTCGACCACCAAAACTTCTCATTTTTACCATATCTCATGTTGTGCAAAAAAGCTTGTCTTCCTTTGTAAGAATTAAAAAAAAATAGTTCATGAGTTTGATGTACATTGTAAATATGAAGAATAATGAAGAAATGGCACTAAGGTTGAAAACTTGTCCCATGTAATTGTACACATGGTATACATAATTATGTAAACTTGAGGTAAGGAAAAGTGAAAATATGCTCCCATATCAGTTCTATTGTACTCATTTGTTTTCATTGGCATTGCATTTACAAGTTGATTATAATTGCAAGTCACCCCATTCAAGTTTCATTAGCTTATAACCCTGGTACTGACAGTATCATATGGTCGCTCCAGCCAATGAGGGAGTACTGGTGTGATGGAGGGAGGGTTGGGGGTATTGTGGGTACCAGAAATATCAGGTATATGAAATGTGAGAGAATAGGAGTGAGGGAGGGTACACCAGGGGATCATGTTATCTTCTTTTCAAATTTCATTCACTCTTTTCTCTCATTCTTTCTATTTCTATCTATCTTTTTCCCTTTCTTTTTATTTGATTAGGGGGATGACATGTACCTCCCTGTCCCCTGTGCCTCTTGTTCATGTAGCTATGCCACTAAAATATTTAAAGAGATGTAACGCAGGAATGAGGCTCTCTCACATGTCTTTAATAATCCATTAATGCTTTTGGCTGCATAAATTGATGCAGTGATCTAATAAATACTGCATGTAATTAGACCGATCTGAATGAATAGGGGATCAATAATGATTAACCTGACCTGCTCATAAGGCCCCATTCTCACAGGCAGTAAACTGTTAAAATAAAAAACTATAGCAAAATAAACAAGTGCATATGAGATACTTTGCCCCATAACACACTGATGTGCAATTTACATCAGTGCTGTTGATGTTTGCATACAATTTGCTTTTCTCTTTTAATTTCACCACGTGCATTCAAAATTAACCCAAGCATATTTTGGGGGAGGGGGTTGTTTATTGCGTCATGCCTGACTGGAAATTATAAAGGGATATTGGTATTGGGTGTCTGTGTTTCATCATGTAAAGTACTTGTATGAGAGAATGTCTTTCTTTTGTTGAAATATAGCCCTAATTAACTAAGCAATCAATATCGTTCTAATGAGAGAGATGTAAAACAGTTGCAGAATTTATTCATGGATATCATTGTGGGTTTGGAAGTAATCAGGGCAGTTTTATGGAGGGAGATAATTTAGTACAGTGATCAAGAAAAAACTAATATTCTGTAATTTCCCGCAGCGAATGTGAGATATAGCATTTAAAATACAGTGATCAGGGTTTTTCCTCTTTTATCCAAAAGTATTAAATCTTGAAACTTTCCTTTATTTTAAGACTCATATATCAAATTTTAACAATCTTGAGACATGTTTACACAGCCATACTAATATCAAATTAAGCAGGATTTGAGCAGTAACTAGATTTTAGTCTCAAACCTTTTTCCGTGCAAGTCAGTGAGCAATGTGTCAATTTATTATTGATGTTGTGGTAAGCTTCATAATTGAGCAGTTGAAGAACTTTCAAAAATCATGTTAATCTCTGAATACCCTATATAATCGAAGCAGAAAGAAGAGAAGAAACGATAAAGGGGAAAAAAGCATCTAATAATGGAAAGAAATTTAGAAATCCTAAGTGCTGATTTCACATTTCTATTATGTGATGAGATGAGGGGATTAAAAAAAACAGACTTGCTGAAGAATAGCCATTGGCTTTAAAAGCAAGTGCCAGTTGTGGAAACCAATGCTTCTTCTTTTTTTGTTGGTCATAGCTATTGTTCTCATGTCAGTGGCTGATATGTTGTCACTTCAGAGCCAGAGGGCATTAACTCTTTAATGAATGATATGACTTAAGACCTTCTAGCTCTCAGCAGACAATCTTTATCACTATGATGATATTACACCATAATGAGATTGCAAGCCTGAGGTGAAAGCAAGAATAATCAGTTTCATTTTCATTCCTGTGTTTCTTATGTGCCAATGTTATCTGTCAGACATTTTGTCTAAGAAATGAGAATGTGTAACTCATCTCATATCTTCAATGACATTATGAAGTCTCAATCGTTGGCTCAATTCTAAGCTGCTGTCTAGCCTTTTTTCTCACAAAGTGGAATGTAAAATGAATGCGAGAGACATATCATGTATGATTTTCTTTGTTTGTGTAAGCCATGTATCTTCACATTGTTCCAAATAATCTTCATATTTTGAGATTTTTAAAGATAACTTAGAACCACATTCTGTACTTTGTTACTATCATGACTCTTGTTATTACTGTATATTGGATGTGATTGCTTGATGACTTAATATGTTGAAGATATTTTGTCTCATATATCAAGTTTGTAAAAGATAATATGAAGACATTGTGAAACTAACTATTGTGCAACCCTTTCTCCATGCAGAAAACAATAAATCTTCACAATCATCACGTCATAAGCCTCATATTCAAGAAAATAATTGTAACTCCTTGAAATGACATTCCTGTATACCGGTAAGCAGGAAATTTAATTCCTAACCTAATTCTGAAAATGAGAGAAGGAAAAACCCCTCCCAGAATCGGCAGAATATGTCACTGCATGAGAATGTTCCTCTAACTTGCAGAAGTCTTGTCCAAATTAGGTTAACAAATTGTGGGCAATGGCTGAATTTTCAGTTACCATGCTGCATATCAAAGACTCTGAAATGGAATTTTATGCACTGTGGTAGCATGTCAGGTAAGATTTGCTAAGCATATGATGCATCATGCCTGGATTAACAACTGTTGAAATGGCATGGGCAATAAGGCAATTTGACTGCATAGTCGAACAAGAGCAGTTCATTTTGCAACTTTTCACTTTTGACTTGGCCCCTTTTTATTAAAATCTCCTGCTCATTTCATGACTGAAAATTAATAACAAATGGAGTATCATTTTAAAAAGGAATAAACACAATTTCTAAAATGATACTAAACATAACAATGATTATTCCATGACAAGAGACCTATAATCCATCATACTTGAGTTTCCAAACCTTTTTTGAGTTGTTTATTCTGGTCTTTTGCAAAATACATGAATCAAGAAGGAGAAAATGTCAATTCTACTCTCTTGGTACTGAGAAGAAGAGATCTGACATCTATAATCTAACATCAATAAACCAGATCAAAACAATACATTCAATTCTACTGGATTTTTAAAATCAAATGTTGCTCTAAAGAGGGAAAATTATGTATGTATTATGGACTCTAGGCTCCAACAGAGTCGTGTCAGTTTGATGTCTGTTTATTGAATTTGCAAATTGAACTTGGACTTTTTGTAGCCTGTTACCCCCATATTTTCTGATCCTCAAACTACAGTTCCTTTGAAATAAATGGATGTTGGCATGTTCGTAACTTATGCACTGAGAAGTACAAAAAACTATATATTAACATTTACTATAAGCCTCAGACATATTATATACATGTGCCTACATATTATTGTGAACACAGCTTTATCTATTGACCAGATCAAGAAAATTCTGAAGTCCCATTTATTTAACGAAAGAACAATGGATTGTATTGGCTCAACTATTTTCTTTTATTTGATATTATTGATTAATTGGCCCAAACATGTGAAACAATGTGTGCGGTAGCTTGTAACTGCAAGGAAAAGACACTATATCAAATACATTTCCCATTGGATTGGATTGGATTGGATTGGATTGGATACGATGTATTTTTCATTAAGTAGCCTGCATCATAATGATATCCAATAATATTGATTGCTGTCTGATGAATTTTTCATGATTGCTGGATTTAATGGTGATAATGGGATAATGCATACTTAGGACAATGAACCAGTATAGTGTGATACATTTCAGCTCGTGCTCGCACATTTGATGCATTCAAAAGATTTATTCTAAAAGGAACATGACACAACAGGCGCGGGGCCAATGTACAATTAAAACCCCGAAAAGTCGTAAAAGCTTTTGAATTCGTAACGGCTATCGAGGCCCTGTTTGGAGAGAGGAGCAAAATTCGTCCAAAATGCACCTTCGTATTTCCTTATTTTACCCCAAAGATCGTGAATTTTTAGAGCACCAACATAATGATAACATTATTATTCAAATAAATTTTCATTCAAAACTGTTTGGTATTATTAAAGATATAGGTACTTTTCAGTTTCAGAGGTCTGTGAAAAGAGGCTTCGTTTTTTTCCAGACATAACCGGGCGACAATATGAATATGCAAACAATTAACATTTTACTAGACTTTCAACTCCAGTCTCACTCTCAGCGAAGTTTCGTGTTTGAGCAGTTAGTAGTTTTGTGTAAAAATGCTTTCAAAACTAGGGGAAGATTCATGAAAAGACTGGAAACTACAACTATATCGGAGGTGTACGCATGCGCTGTTTGCTTCACCGCGCTCACAGGCCATGCATGCATACCATATATGGAAAATGCGTCATCAATCAGCTGTATTTACGCTGTGGCTAAGGCAGGGCTACTAAGCTGAGTCTAGTAAAGTCGATTGAGCTGAGTTACAATTACAGCAAAGAACTCCACCATATTTTCACAGCTAGTACAGATACTTATTTATTTATAAGTCATTGTTTTGCTAAATTTCGAGTTTTTCGACCACACATCAGCATGTTTTACTCGCATCATTACAAAGACCAAACCGTCGATGCTTCGATCATGAGATTCATACAAACACACCCGAGTCCAGAGCACACAGTGCAGTCCTGCACGCGTTCTGCACGTATCTACGGTACGTGTGACTACAATTCACCAGCACGAACCCTTATAGATGGGACTAGTCCTACGCTTCCGCGAACGTTTTGCCCTGGGTTCGTTGATGACATTGCCTTCGATTTTTCCAGACATAACCGAGTGACGTAAAATCATGAAAAGATATTCGGAGGAGAGCTTTAATATACTTTGATTTATCAGCTCCAACAGTCTCGATCTTGAGCAATGATGGAAAATATGAAAAATACTGCAATATTTTCATTGAAAACAACACAAAAAATGGCGCTTCGTTTCGCACAGTTTTCCCTTTTAAAAGTAGGATTTGACAACTAACTGCAATATTTATGAGTTAGAAAAACTCTTCTTCTTCAATTTGACGCTTTAATCATTTCATTTGGTGGTTTCTAAAGCGAGATATTACAGTTTAGCTGAGACTCTTTTGTAGCGGTTAAGCGTAAACAAGTTGTTTACTTTATGCAAATTAGGCTTCAAGGACGAAAGCTTACGCACCGTTAATTATACACTGGCCCCGTGCCTGACAAAGCGAACTATATTCTCTACATGCAGACAAAATGGTGGAGCTTTGGTAGTTTGCAGTCACAGACCTTTGCCTGTTGACATGATTGTCAGTGTTTGAACTGTGAGACTACTGTATGTAGACTGCACAGTCTTCTGCACTCCATATGCCCTTACTATCACTGCATGCACCAGACACAGCAAGAGACTGACTGGGTTAGGCTAAGCTCAAGGCTATATAGGTTTTTTTTGTTTTAAATGTAAAATAGAGTCTTTGGCTGCAGACTAGAGCTTTAGGGGCTTGGATATTGATGATACCTTATAGGTGCCTCCTCTGTAGATTTAGGAGAAGGAATGTAATATTATTAGTATTGTTGTGCATCAATATTCATGTCTCTCCTACTGATAATGGTATATGGATTATATTCTCTAACTAGACCATGAAGTCATATATACTATAATGCTTTTAATATTTTCTATTCTCTTACTGAAATAATTCTTGTCACAATTCCTGACACAATTCCTTTGAAGGCAATAATCAAATACTTTTGACACATATGCATCTGTGCCTCAAACAAGAAACTTAGCATTTTGAAATTCTCTTGATATTACTGGTTCCTTATTCAAGTTGGGGGCATATATTACTTGTACACAATTTCCCCTTTGTTCTTGTTTTATGAGTTTTAAAAGTTCTGTGTATTTCTGCATGATCTCATCATATTTTCTTTGAAAGAATCCATTACCACAAGTAGTTGCCATGGTAGCTCACTGTTGGCAATTAAGATGCAGAATGGATGATGGGAAGTAGGATGGCTATCGGGCCCCAAAGACCAATAGACACATGAGCAATCTCTTCCAGTGAAAATTAGAAAGATATAGGAGTCTTGGTACAGGAATGTCTTCATGGAGTGATGTAGTATCTGACAGCAACATTGAATACAATTGTGCTTCATCGATCTCTTTAGGGTCATTAGAAGATATATGAGGTGAAATAGTAACAAAGTTCAAGAGGTCACACCTTTTTGTTGAAATGTTTGTGGTATCATAATTTGTATCTTATTTTTACTAAGCTCTTTCACTCCCTGTGTCTGCCATGACTGAGGGGAAGGGGGACTTTTGGAGTACCAGTACTGAACTGATTTTCATATCATATATGGGCTATTATAGTTTAAAGTTAGCATGATGTATATTGCCTTATTGCATGAGGACTTATTACAATATTCATTTAATCATCGCCGATCATAATTTTTTAGGCCCCCGTTATTGAACATATGAATGATACAGTATTCTTAAAAGCAGATTGATCTTTTGGATTCAGCCAGAAATTTTGGAAGAAAGAGGGATAATGAAAGTAAACATAGAAGATTGGGAGCTGAAAGTGAGGCTTGGGGTGGAGGGAGTTTGGGTGTTGATTGCTTTATATGTAAACTTTCATGAAGCAGAATCAACAGGTTGTTATATACAGATTGTCTAAATTAGTCTTTGAGGAGGAAAGTTTACAGATAATCTTCCCACTCAAACATAGATCTAAAAACTAATAAGCTTGAAGGATTCTATTTCTAGTTCATTCTCCTCACACTTGAATACATAGCTAGATTAAGACTAATCTGCAATCAGGTCTTGATGCAAACCTGATGCATCCAGATTCCATATTTACCTTGTCATCCATACATGCTCTTGTTGGTAGCACCGATTCCTCATTGAGATATAACCACTGCTTTATTGTGCCGTCAGTGGATAAGAGCAAGACAATTATCGGCAGGAAGTCGGCCAGGAAATTGGATTGCACCGGAGTGAAAATCAGATATGATTTCAAGTCAGAAGCTTGCTAGAATGGTATATACCATGAAATATTCAAGAAGGTTGTGTGGACTGTATATCGTCCCCTGAGAGGCAGAAAGGTTTGAACTCTAATGCCTCAATAGACAGTTATGCCCTTTTAGCTTTTAACATGTGATATGAAGTTTGCACAATTTGTAACTGGTATATGAGAGCATGCCAGTAATATAAGCTATATCCATACCAATATAATAATAATTATTAAAATGAGCTACATGCTATGTTACTGGTACCTTTGAATTTCTTCTTCTTCTTCTTCTTCTCCTTTCTTCTTCTTATTCTTCTTTCTTCTTCTTCTTCTTCTTCCTTCTTCTTCCTTCTTCTTCTTCTTCTTTCTTCTTCTTTCTTCATCCTCCTCCTCTTCCTCCTCCTCATCCTCCTCATCCTCCTCCTCTTCTTCCTCCTCCTCCTCCTCCTCTTCCTCCTCCTCCTCCTCCTCCTCTTCTTCTTCCTCCTCCTCTCTTCTTCTTCCTCCTCCTCTTCCTCCTCATCCTCCGCATCCTCTTCCTCCTCCTCCTCCTCCTCCTCCTCTTCCTCCTCCTCCTCCTCCTCCTCCTCCTCCTCCTCCTCCTCTTCTTCTTCCTCCTCCTCTTCTTCTTCCTCCTCCTCTCTTCTTCTTCTGGTTTGTCTATAGTCTGTGGTTTGGGCTTCCTTGATTTTTATGGATAAGTATTTTGTACGTTTTTCCATTTATCACCTTTTCATTATATTTTCGATATGCTTTTGTAATATTTTTGCATTACAATGTTTGTCTACGAATTTCTGTATTTGTTTGTTTCATTTAATTTTTTTTATTTATTTATTTTTTTTTACTATTGTATGTCCTTAATCAGGACCATGATGAAAACGGCTTTGCTGATCATTTTTTTTATCTTGTATAAATTCATATGTTTCAATAAGTGATAAAGTCATTTAATCCCTTGGTTACTACCATACAACTAATACACCGAGTTTGATCTTGAAGGAAGTAGTTGATTATGGTAATGATGATTCTGATTACATTGAGAATAATAGCGATGGTGATGAAGGTCATGAGGAGGAGGAGGAGGAGGAGGAGGAGGAGGAGGAGGAGGAGGAGGAGGAGGAGGAGGAGGAGGAGGAGGAGGAGGAGGAGGAGGAGGAGGAGGAGGAGGAGGAGGAGGAGGAGGAGGAGGAGGAGGAGGAGGAGGAGGAGGAGGAGGAGGAGGAGGAGGAGGAGGAGGAGGAGGAGGAGGAGGAGGAGGAGGAGGAGGAGGAGGAGGAGGAGGAGATGTCATTATAATCATTATCAAATTCATAATGGATATATTTCTTTGGTTTGTGTGTTCCTTTTCCTATGAACAACTTTGTCATTTTGAGAGTGTTCAGACATGTATAATTTAATCATTATAGTTGGCCTACCATAGTCCAAAATCCAATACAGAAAGTCCAGCCTTTGCATTTTGCATGCAACAAGGGGAGTTAATGTACTAGAAATACTCATTTGATCATTTTCTGCCTGGCTTGTGAATGGATACAACTTTTTCCTGCATGGAGAGGTATTCGATATCAATCCATTAAAACAGCAGTCCGAGAGGTGGAGGACAGAAGTGGAGAGGAGGAGAAGTAGAGGGGAGGAGAAGTATAAGGGGTTGGATAAAATAGGGGGTGGTGGAGTGAGGTTGGTAGGTTAGAGGGGGCATGTGTAGAGTAGAGGTATTCAATATCAATCAATTAAAATAACAGTTAGTGAGGTGGAGGCCAGGAGAAGTGGAGGGGGTTGGGTTAAAGTGTTGATGGGATAGAGGATTGAGTAGACTTAGGGGGTTGTGGAGAGGTGTTCAGTATCACTTTATAAAAAAAACCGAGAGAGGATTGCTAGGAAAGGTGCTGATTAAAATTAAAATTTAATTTTTATAGATTATGATCCAAACATATAGGATCATTCTCATTTTTTAAATGAAAGATAACAACAATAAAAATTATAGTATACCAATAATTCAGTCAAAATGACAGTAAACAGAAATAACAAGAATTACATACTACCCTATGCTTCTTTGGGAATAATACAGAGATGGAAATAAATTACATTTCTTGTAATGCATGAAATAGTTTGGTTTTGAACGGGGTGTTGAATGAATTAGAAAGGGGCTATGGAGAGGTATTCAATATTAATCAGTTAGAATAGCAGTCAAAGTGATGGAGATCAGCAGAGTAAGAGGGGGTAGGTTGAACTGGGAGAGGGGGCATTGCGTGTATGGTTGGAGTTATAGGGAGTATGGAGTTCTTCTTCAGTTGCAGTACAGTTTATATTGAGTTGTGGGGGTAGAGAGGGTATGGAGAGGTATTCAATACCAATCAATTAAGAAAGCAGTCAGAAAGGCTGGTGGATCGACAGGAGAGGTGGAAGGGGTTGGGTTGAAGTGGATGGGGTGGGGGATTGTAGAAGTGGGCATGGTGAATCAATATTAATCCATTAAAATAGCAGTCAGAGAGTTGGGGGACAGGAGAGAAGAAGGTGATTGTTTTGAAATGCGTGGATTGAGTGGGTTGGGGGATGATAGAAGGGGGTTTGGAGGAGAGGAACCAGGTAAAGAGGAGCAGACAAAGAGATGGAGACCTAAAGAAGTGGAGGGGGAGGATTTGAAGTGGGTGGGGTGTTAGGGGTATGGAGTGCTTTGTTTCAACATCAATTTCAATTGAAATTGTTCAATATACACTAGCTGTACATATATACCAGGTATAATTATAAAGAGAGTGAAGCTAGTAGAGATGGAACGGGTTGGGTCGAGGTGGGTGGGAGATATAGGGGATCTAAGAGGGTTGAGAAGGTTAGAACTTAGAGGGGTAAGGAGAGGTATTCAATATCAATCCATGAAAATAGCAGTCAGAGAGTTGGGGGCTGGAGAAGTGAAGGGGTTGGGTTGAAGTGTTTGGGATGGGGGCAATTGGGTGGGTAGGGATTCTTCGAAAAGGGGGGGGGAGGGGTATAGAGACATATTCAGCATCAATTAATGAAAATTGCAGTGTCTGGAATAGAAGAGGCCATGCATGAAAATAGGAGAGGGGGTTGGGTTGAAGTGGTTGGGATAGAGGAGAGGGATTGTGAGTTGGTGGAGATTAGAGGATCTAGGAGAGGTATTCAATATCAGTCAATTAAACAGGAATCACAGAGAGATGGATCGAGAGGAAGTTGGGAGAGTTGGAAGGGTTAGGTTGTACTGGGTGTGGAAGGGGAGCGGTATTGAAAAGGTCATAGGAGGAATGGAAAGGTATCAATAAAGAAAGCAGAATGACTAGAGGACAGGGTATGAGGGATCAACAAGATGGAGGGGATGTAACTGATTGGGATACTGGTGGATTGACGGGGGGAGGGGGGGGGGGCGCAAGGATTGACATGTACAGAAGCTATCTGCTGCCTCAATTTAGCGTGGATGTGCTCCAATGGGAGATGAGACAGCCAGACAGTATTCAATCAATGTTGAGAAGGAGGCCGTCTGAAAATCCTGTTTAAAGGTAGTGTATCCCTTTTGCAGCCAACATCAAATTCTGTAGAACTTTACGGAATTATGAATATGTCACGTATGTCCTATCTGTGAAATTTAAACGTTAGCAGTGTCCTATAGTTTCAAATTATGCAAGGAAACCTGTTTACTTTCTAGACTTCACTGTCAGACACTATTGAGTGACTGACTGACTTCTTTTTTTTTGGTAATAACATCCATAAAATGAGCTGTAAAGGGTACATGAGCATTTGTCTACATCAATAACTCACTTCTTGTAATGGCCCAAATTAAACTGATTGAATCTTTGCGCAGCACAAAACGTACGAACATTCGGTACTAGGGTCTGAAAATCAGACTATTTAATAAAAAGACTGCAATCCCTAAATTCGATTCGACAACTAACGGTCGTTATTTTCCCACAAAAAGACATTTTCAAGCCCTTTCATTTTGAGGGAAGTTCTTAATTAGTATTGTCTTTTAAATGCCATTGGAATTTAACCTTTTCATTTTTTTGGCCTGCAAATGGGACATAGTAGCCTACCTTTAACAGATGAATACACTGGATGTGGAGAATTCTGTTTTGGATACATCCAATAATTGTCTTTGTGAATGGGTCACAGTCTCCTATAGCCCAAATTCACAAAAGAAATTTATCTTAAACCATTATTTAAATCATACGTAAGGTAATCTATGATATAATACGTAATCTACGTAACTGTACGTTCTCATATCTAACATGAAAATAATACTCTTTTTAAATGCTTTTTGTCCCCACAGGAGTTTCAAACAATAAATTAGACCTTGGGTTAACTTACTCCTCCTTGAATTCTGGCCATTGAGTATGTTCATCTCTTTGGATAGCAAAATTTAATTGCATGTAACATGGTGTTGCATAATATTCATATTATCAATACATTTGAATCAGAGCATTTATATCAGAATCTATGTTAACAATTGTCTGACATATGCTCTGGTGTCTATTTGTCTGCAGTCATTTCATTACACTTACCACACTGCTAGCTTACACCCTGGGCCTAACACTATAACTTATCTACACCCAAACTTAACCTAAAAAGAGAATCACAACTTTAACCTTTATCCTGTAATTTTGACACCCCCCCCCCCCAATAAAAAAAGCCTGGAACAATTTTTGACAAAGCATGTGTGAGGTTACCATATATTGCCTATGGGAACCGGGTGGATCCTGAATTAAGCCTACGGGATTTAGAGAATTGAGTAGTCAACCGGTTAACATGCAATAAAGCAGGAGAGATCATGTGTTAGAATGATATCTTCAGCATAAAGCTTGGGAGACAGACCTGTCTCCTTATTATTCTCTGCAGTATTCAAGAATTTTCTCTCAAGTTACTCGTCAACCACCTTCCTTCTGCACTAGCTGCTCAGATGAAATATGGTATAAGGAACCTCTAATGATATATCTTCTGTTCAGTTGATAGAAGTCTTGCAGTACGTATTTCAAATGAAATGTATTGTCTGTTTGAAGTCAGAAGGGTGTTCAATCGGTAAAATAATATAACTTATTGCCCCTTCTGGCTCTACAAAGATGGTAGGATGATAATATTACATTTCATTTCAGTCTTTGTCTGGATGAGGCAGCAAGTCATACTTATTTTGAGTGCTTGGAGAAAGAGCAATCATTCAATTCTACAATCATTAGAATATGGAATGGGTGGCTATAGAAAATCATGAACAGAATATCTTTCTTTATATACATGTATTGTCTGCTGAGAGCGAGAAGGGCATTAACTCAATGTAAGAGTGTACTTGCCTTTTAGGCTCTTAGCACACAATATATCTGTTTCCTTATATTTATTTATGCTTTTTCTTTGTGGCATTTTATGGAAATATGGAACTTATTGTATGTATGAGTTTTCAACAGTAAAGTCAGAGGTGCTTGGGGTTGAAAAAAGGTTGTCTTACAGAATTGTTGCATCATGCAAGGCACACTGCAGTGATACATGATGGGAGGTGAGTTATGAATATAAATATAAAGAAAACAGAGAGTAAGGTGAGAGAGAGAGAGAAAGAGAGAGAGAGAGAGAGAGAGGGGGGAGAGAGAGAGCTAGATAGTAGCCCTTTCCATATCTCTAAATACTGCAATATTGCTGATGTGCATCCATAAGTGATTTTTTTCTTCCCACTGTTCATATCTGGGGACGATATGGCAATAATACCATAATATATATTGCGGTATTTGCTCGTTTGTATGTACTCATCAGAAATAAGATAGTATTCAGTGCAATTGGTAAGTACCACCTTGGATTGTAGTTGCTGTGCATGTAATATGCATTTGTTGAATCTCGGTAGACGCTACGCTTCACTGCACAAGCCGTAAACATTACTGCTATTTTGCGGATACCGCTCTCATCTGAAAGCTGTTGGTAACATCACCGTAAGAGTAAGAGAGTTCTAAAGGTACAGAGGAGTTTTAATGAAAGAACATACAAAGTCTCTCATGATAGATCCTTTAGACATTAATAAAGTCTATAATGAAATCAAGAGCAAATTCTTGCCGCTAATGTTGAACCTATTGCTTCTTAGATGTTCATAATTACGTAGGTTTTATAATTGGAGAATATGTAAGTTTCTAAGATCAAGCAAGTACATTGGACAGGAAAGTGTAATGATAATAATGAACCATCTCCAGTAAATGTCAAAGTTGCTGGCATCTTCCCTCATATTATACTCCATTAGGATACATCCTCAATAATACTGGATTTTTAATTTCGGCATGGCCGGTTCAATTATGAATTCCTTAACCTTGAGTGCACTAATTGCAGTTTGGAAATTGGAATGATATCTCATGTATCCATCTGTGTATCTGATGAAACTTGCCTGATTAATAATGGCTTGAAGTGCATTGCTCGGTTAAACTGCCATACTATTCACTTCTTGTCAAGATTGCCATCTTTACTGATTACCGGTACATTTTTACTGTACACTTCTTGTAGGGATATATCCCAAAATACAGACAACCCTTGAGACTGAAGGCCAACAAGATTGGTGGACCATGAGACCAACGGCCTGGTCTCATGTGCTGTTGGTCTCATGACTACAACCCTAATTTGTACTTTACATGTTTTGCATTTATTAAGATCACAGTCCATGTTTGTACACTGTTGCCCATTGAGTTGGTATCCATTTTTCTCATCTCTTTTCATGAAATGATCCTGATAGTACGATTTGGTTACATCTTTTCAGAACTTTATTGATCATTAAAGTTCAAAGGAGATATAAACTTTGTATATCAAGAAAATTATATTGTCACAATCATTTCACGAAAAGAGGTGAGAAAAATTCATTCCAATATAACGGGCAACAGTGTACTTGTCAGTGGGAACACCATTTATGTCTTTGTTTTATTGATGGCCTTAGTTAGTATTAATTACTTCAAATTGAATGAAAATGAATATGTTGGAATCAAATTTCATATTTCTTAATGCATCAAGCATTTGAAAGACAGCTACACAGCTTTTAATTATCATTACTTTAATGCTTTCAGATTTAAGAAGGCCCTAATCTACCGGGTAATGAGTAGGGGAGGGGTGAATAGGGGATGGAGATTGAGTTATGATCGATGCTCATTTATAACATAATGACTCCCTGAAGTAATCTCTCCCCTGCTAATTTAGGAAATGATATTGGACTGGTCCATTAAGCACTCTAGATTCATTTTGGAATCGCTCAATTATGGCAATCTTTATAATGAAAGCTCAATAAATGAAATGATATTTCTAAATAGACCATCAATATCACAGATAATAACCAGCCTTTTCAATAGTAGACTAGTTCTATGCTATACAAACATTTCAGAAATACATTAATATAATGAAAATAATGTTTTTTGTATTCCTCTAAATGTCGCTCAGCAACCCTTCCACATTGTATTAATAGAGTGTTTTTTCAGCTAATGCTTTTCAAAGCCCCTAAAAGATGAAAAGATAAATAAAAATGATTAATAAAAATAATCAGTGATATAAATATAATAACATTCATTTATACATACACAGATTTTTATCTTTTTCATTTTACAGCAGTATTGTATTTTCAGTAATTGTTTTTTTGTAGCCAAAAAAATTGAGTGTTGAAAATAATTTTTAAAAGATAAATAAATGTTTCAATCAAAGAGAGCTTAACATTGAATATGTAAACTCTTGCACTAAAAGGACTTGACCTGCACAATATAAAGGCATAATAGCTGTATGTATTATGTGATACTTTTATGACATAGTAAATATCACCGTCATGCTGATTGCATATCTTCTTTCTGCATGCACCTGTTATTTAAAAAAAAATAAATCTTTTAAAACTGTTATTAATCAAGTAATTTGTACATACATTATGATAACAATAATCATAAAATCACTGTACAACAATTACAAAAGGTAAAAATGCACCTGTAAATTGTTCATTTCACATTGCAGGTGGATGCACATACCGTTCTTTTTACACCCTTGCACACATGATTCAAGTCTATCAATAATAATTTAATATGGAGCAAGACCAGCGTACCTAGACAAGTTAAACTGGTTGCAGTTGACCAAAATTTGTAGTATTATTTTGATGTGTTTTAAAGACTCCAAGGAAGTTTTTTTTGTGGAAAACCCAAGAAAGGTAGTGGTGTCTGGACCTACCTAATTACCAATTCACTCATCAGCCTCAGGTTGTAAATATGTAATTTTGGCTTTAGAAGTCTTGTGAAGTGGAGCAAGACCGGCATACCAGACAAGTAAAACTGGTTTCGGTTGACCAACCAAGGCCTCAGCTGGAAAAACATCTTCTAATTAAGGTGCAGTCTTGTCATTTTTATCATGGAAGATACACGCAGCTAGAATCAGCAATGACTTTGGGAGGTGCTAATGGAATTTTAAATCAGTAGGGCCTAAAGGCATGGGCAATTTTCTTTATACTTTTTCTAAGTCACTGGTTTATTTATACCCATAGATGTTATGTTAGGCAGAAAAAATTGAAACTTTTGTAATTGTCTAATGTTTTAAGAGTAGGCTGTAAATTTCAATATATTTTATATCTCCTTTTAGAATATTTGTTCACACTTCCTTCGATACCATATTCATGGGGTGATATTTCATGGTTGGCTGCATAGGGGTCAAAGGCACCTGTGCCAACTCCCAATCAGTTTTGTTTCCTACTAGGAATCCATGGACTGTCATGACCAATTTAGGGCTGAAATAGTAATGTAAGTGCTACTTTTCACGTCGAGATGAATTAGGCTTGTCCCAGAGGTCATTCCAGAATCAGTAATTAGGCAGTTATGAAAAGGTCAATTTTTTTCTGACTCACACTGTACTTCTACTTGATTATGCGTCCTCAATATTGTACAGGCATGGAGGTAGTGGCTATTTCATTTAATTTTTATTTGAAATATAATATGATTTGTATTTTGCAGAAGAAAATAAATTCAATTCAAGCCAAATCAATTTGTTTCCTACAGGGAGCTTAACAACATTGTGAATTGTTGCAGGTATTGGTGAGCATCCTGTTCTCCTTTTTTAGGTTGCTTTTAATTTGATGTACTTTACATACATTTAAGAAAGGGTCTAACATGTTGATACAGTCAAACCTGTAATGCCCTTAGGGAGATACCAATATTTCTAGACCTTCTTCTTTCATACAGTAGATGAGGTACACATGTGTTATTTTACAGTTGCAATGGACAATGACAGTGGAATCATTCTGCATAATTTTTCTCTATAACCTTCTTCATGAAAGTTGTATGCAGTAGTTGAGGTCCAAATATTATTATGAATTATTTTAAAATTTCAATGGAAAGTAAAAGTTGATGCATCTAAATAGTTCCTTCCTAAAATGCTTGAAAATGCACAGCATCAACTTCCGAAGATTACACCAAGCTTAGCACACCTCTTGCTCTCCCATAGGTCACTGTAAAACATTCAGCCACAATACACACGATAATGTATATTCCACATGGGGTTTAAATTGACCAATACCTCTCTATATCACCTTTAGAATTTCAGTGAAACCCTGGAAAGATTTCTTTAGTTCTATGACTTCCAACCATTCTAGGTTACATGTATGTAACTGGGTTAAGATGCTATTACAAGGTCCTTTCCACATCCCCATAGATTCTATATAATCCACATTTAAAAAAAGGATGCATGGAGATCTGGGAAAAGCAAACAAATTATCTGTGAGCTTGTTCAATCTGTTTATGTAAATGTGGGAGAATAGCCAAGAAAAAAATGTTCCCTGAAAAGGATGCCCTCATATTTGATATATGACGAGAAATTGATGAAGTGTTTTTATGCCACCTGTATGTGTAGTCCCATATACACATTTCTGTGTCCAGTGCATGTGACTTTCAGCAAGACTGAGTCGTTCTCTTCTCATTTTGATAATTCCAAAACCTCATAGTATACACCAATTCTTATGTGCTACTTAATCAAGCTTTTCCACTCACTCCCAGATAGTGTCTTTGACAATGCATTAGTATAACCAGAACTCTACTTAGTCTTGAAATGTATCTTGTCGTGCCTTCGAACACCCGTCAGTATCGGTCTATCAGGGTGAGACATGACAAATGAGTTACTTTGTGGTATTAAACAGAAGGATTCGATTCATCCTGTTGCTTGTTTACATTTCTGCTCTGATTGTCCAGTGTCTCACTTATTTTCATAGTTATGTAGCTCACACTGATAAATCCATATTTGCCATTCTTGTGATCTTTAGCAATGAATTGCAACATTTCCAGGAAGAGAGAGATAGAAAAGGTACTCAGGGACCAAGGCATTAATATGTATACAAGATAGTCAAGAAATGTTTGCACTAAAATTGTCAAAAGTGAACTGCTTATTTCATACAATTGTATTTTATTAACATGCATACATTCATCATTATTGCTACAAGTACAACCCCCTCCCCATTTCCCATAATTTCTATCCAGATATTTAAATTGACCTTCTTTCTTTAAAAGAATTAAGCACATAAAATCCAGCTTAACCCCCCATTTGCCCACTGGTACTTGATAATGCAAAAAGTTATAAACCTTCACTGTATTAATATTGATTTCACCATCATTGTTCAGTTCAAAATTTGATTGATGATATGGATATTAATGATAAATCTGGTTCACCTATTTCATTTAATCAAAAAGTGCAATACGTAATATTTGAGAGAGAGAAAGAGAAGGAGCGAGAGACAGAGACAGAGAGAGAGAGAGAGAGAGAGGGGGAGAGAGAGCAAGAGAGAGAGAGAGAGATGAAGAGAGAGAGGAGTGAGAGCAAGAGAGAGAGAG
This sequence comes from Mesocentrotus franciscanus, assembly GCA_037976565.1. Taxonomy (NCBI): domain Eukaryota; kingdom Metazoa; phylum Echinodermata; class Echinoidea; order Camarodonta; family Strongylocentrotidae; genus Mesocentrotus; species Mesocentrotus franciscanus. The sequence goes on along the minus strand of CP137666.1, from coordinate 58,773,820 downwards.
AGGGGAGGAGAGCAAGAGAGAGAGAGAGAGAGAGAGAGAGAGAGAGAGAGGGGAGAGAGAGAAACCAATTTTAATAATTGGCATATTGTCATGTTTCCTGTTTTTGTCAGAATGCCATAATATCAGGGCATCTTTAATATAGTATGATATCCTGTTGTAGCATTGTTCTTTAATCACAGTCCTAACAAAACAAAAAAGTATGGATTTGGGTCATGAGCCTATTTTACACAATATCCTTAACCATGTTTTCAAATATCTATTACTCAAATTAACCATGCCAGTCCGCAATATAAATCAAGTCCTCATCTTTTTCTTCATTCAAGCACAGCTTTCAACAACTGTAAAATCTATATGTGAGCCCTCTTAATTAGTATGCATTAAAGGCTATGGGTATAGAGTGCCCTAGCTTTTCTAATTGAGCAGAAATTATCAAGCAAATACTGGCGGGCTCATGTCTGCCAATCTGTACCAATTAAGCAACCTGAACATGGGTAGACTAATCAAAAGTCTGGGTTAAACCCAGGATTGGTGGATGCAAATTTTAAGGTAGAATATTTAGTTTTTGACTAATCAAATAAAATATGTTGGCTCTTGTAAGCTTTGCATTGGATTTTGACATTATACATAGCAATGGCAGATCTAAGGTGCGTTTGTCAGGTTGGGGGTATAAATCTGAGAAATCTCTGAACAGCAAAGCAGTTATCACATGTTCAGGTGCCTTTGTTTGAAAATGAGACATTGGAACTATGTGACTTGCTATGTTCATATCTAATGTAGATGTTTAATTGAGTCATGAAATCTGCAGTTGCTTTTTAGCTATTCTTTGAGAAATGATAGAGTTGTCTAGCCATGTGTGCTTGCATAAGGTTCACCAGGCCTATCTACATTAGAATAAAGAATAAAAGAGCAAAAATTAAACTAATGGATGCCAATTTAAAGAGACAAAGCTTGTTCATTTAGACCTTTGAAAATTCTAAACTTTTATGGATTAACTCATGGCTTCCTAGATTCTCATATACATTGATAATGGGATGTTTGAATGTTGTGACTCAGTACATTCATATCTTATGTAGATGTTGAAATGAGTTTTGAAATCAGCAGGTGCTCTGCATGAAGCTACTCTCTGTTAGGGAATGGTAGGGTTGGCCACCCATGTGCACTTTTATGAGATTCAATTGATATGCATAGTCGAATAGCATCAACCCGCTAAGTGCTAGGTTCTCATGCGCTTCTATCTTGAAACTGACTCTTACAAAGTGTTGGAGCATGGACTATCACCATTAAAACTTAGTGAGATGTCATACATTGCACATTCAATGAGTCATGGGTTAAGCAGGTGTTTTTTGGCTACTTTCATGGAGTGATTGAGTTAGCCACCCATGTGCCTTTATGAGGTTCAATTGATGTGTATAGCTATCAGATTGTTAAACCATTGATTGCTAGCTCTTCACATAGGTTTAATGTGATTCTCATAAGGAATAGACAATTTAATCACCATAGATTCTATACAACATTTGATTTATTTTACCACCTTTTTTTTCTTCCAGACATTATAACGCATCTTCTGCCATCTTGGCATACATAGTAAACTTGCCCTCTAAGGGTTCAGATGTGTTTATTAGGCAAAAGTAGTTTGTGGTTTTGAATTAATTTAACCATTAACTAATGTGATAATGCAGGAATTGACTAGAGGCTGCTTTCTATTTAAACACATTTGTCTGAAGATGCACCGACTGTGTAGTAAGTGAGAATGCATCTTTCTCTCTTCATCACACCCTCCTTTTTTGTGATGTTTTGATGGTAAGCAGCTGCAAACACACTGTTTTATTTCCTTCTCATCCTGTGGCAGTGGTTTAGAAGACTATAGATTGTCTTGCCTTGGGGATCTCCAGGTCTGTAGATGTCTTCCTGGAAGCTTTGTTCACACATAACTGATATAAACTGGTTAAAACACTGGTTGTACGACACATGATCCTGCGACAAGTGCTCCACAGTGATTTCCTTCACTAACCAAATTCAGAACTGCAACCATGGAACAAACATGATACCTAACCCTTATTCTAACCGTAAACTAATACTCAATTATAACCCTAGCCCTATCCTACTTTTTACAAAATAAACCCTGGAGAAATTGGTGCTGGAGAATGTGTCAGATCACCAAAACACCACCATGGCAAAAAGGGGGGAAAATGTCATGTAACTGAATAGCAAGTGGATATGAAGAAAGTATCAAAGTCCAACAAAAGCCCCAACTCCTACTGACATATTTGCATGCTTTAAGATAACGAAATGTGAATGCTACTTCACTGACTTGTATGTTATCTTACTTTAGTTACTGTAGTATTTTGAGATGGTTTATTTCCATTGTATGTGAACATGGCTTTAGTTTGTTGAACATGGTGGTCTAGTAATCAGTGTTACTCGGGCAGTTCTAATGTGAATGGAAACAGGTGAATAGAAGGGGGATTAAGGTGTTGGAAGGGCTTACCTTGGGGAGGGGTGAGGGATGAGGGTGTTGGACGAGTTTATGGTGGGGAGGGGTGAGGGATGAGGGTGTTGGACGAGTTTATGGTGGGGAGGGGTGAGGGATGAGGGTGTTGGACGAGTTTATGTTGGGGGTAGTGACAGGGTTAGATGATGGAGCATGGCTCATAATGAGAATGTTTAAAGATCAGGTTCATTGATTTTAAAAACTAACTTTATTGTCATTATTGCAAAGGTAACACTTTGATTTGACAGGATTATCAAAATTCCATGCTCGGAAACATTCGAAGTAATGAATATTATGAATTACAAAACTCTTAAATACAGCCCTGACATAGCACCTGAAATGCTCTCCGATCACTGCTGAGATGTGTGACGTCACATGTTGAACATGATTTGCACAAGCAGACGATGTCCCATGACATCTCACACATTTTCAGTGCCTGTTTCGTTGTCTTCTCTTCAGTTATTTCTCTTACTTCACTACCGTCAGACTAAATGTTTAATCTATAGCCTCACTCTAATGCCTCAGTCACACCTTTGCGTATTTTGGCTTGCGTATTGCTGCGTATTTATGGCAAGCCGTTTTAACATTTATTCCCATTTCTTGATATCAAGAAATGAATTCTCGATATCAAGAAATCGAGTTCTTGATACCAAGAATTACCATTGCTTTACAACACAAAATCATTTCTTGATATCAAGAATTCATTTCTTCATATCAAGAAATAGGAATAAATGTTAAAACGGCTTGCCATAAATACGCAGCAATACGCAAGCCTAATACGCAAAGGTGTGACTCAGGCATAAACCCCGCGCATGGTATTATTTTGATGAAAAATGCAGGGATAAAAAAATAAAGGAATCCGTCGCTTGTAAACAAAATAAGACGCCATTGTATTTTCAGCTGCATACACCGCGGTATGTTTGGCGTTTCAAGAGGGAACAAATGCGTCCATGCTTTCATTCCCGGGGGTTTTAAATTTGAAAGTGTGGTTTCTTTGATTGTTCATTAACCCCTATCCTGTGTATTTACAAACAAAAGAATTTAGTTATCAGAATCGGGTCATATCCCTTTTTGAATGGTGTAAAATTCCATCACATTTATAATACACTAAACTCATTATAATTTGAGAAATAATAGCATTGCAAATATGTTCATTCTTTATGGGATGTCGTCTGCTTGGGCAGGATTGGTTCATATTGTGACGGCATTAAAACATCGTTATTTTTCTGGCGAATCTCTCGCATATCCCAGATGCTATGGAGGTGGTTTTATTTGTATTTTTATAAATCATCCGATTTGTAGTTGACCTACAACTTGTACGATGGCCATCTATTAGCTTACCAGTTTCTAGTAATATGTTATTTGCCATATTTGTGATTTTCTTTGAACCCGCACTTTAACCCATTGCTCATGGGAACCTGGATGGTCCCTGTATTAAGCCTATGGTCATAGGAAAATTCAGTAGTCAACGGGTTAATGTGAATTAAGATAGTTACTTTACAGTGGCTTTAAGTATTGTTTTGTTGAGTTAATAAGGCAGGTGTAATTATAATGCGGATCAAAGCTGGCAGATAATAGTAAAGGGCAGAAGATTATAATTAAGAGAAGATATGATAGGATATGGAGGTAGCCTGGGACTGGAGAGGAGGGAAGGACTGATGCTTAGAATGTTTTTTATTGATAGTAAGAGAGAAAATAGTTATTTCTAATTAATATTTTTGATGTAAATTATGGAGTAAGATATTCTTGGTATGTTTATATTGAAGCAGCCTTTTATATATTCCCATCCAATGTAAATTTAAATTTTAGGTGAAAGTATTCCAACATGAAGATAATGTGTGATCAACCCTTGGAAAAACACATGCCCAACTTTGGGGATTTGTGTTCAATATATAGCAATATATGATTATGATTTGGTAAACCATCATCCAAATTGGGTATAAAATTGTCTAATAGTTGGTCAGATAAACATTATACTCTCATTTTCTGTATTTTTACACAACACTTTTTCTTCTTCTTCTACAATCCAGTTATTAAGGAGAACACTATATATGAACATTGTTCACAAGTATGTAATGAACGAGGCTGGATGGCACTCCATCACAGAATTGTGCGAGACAAGAGGGAGGCGATGTCTTTCACCCTTTCAGGTCAAGTTGTGACGGCCGTCTAGGGATATAGGGCATATATATCTACAGTGAGTGAGGCACGTTGCATACTCACACTGTTCCTTCCTGGGCGCCAGCTATTGCCTCGGGCTTAGATCATGACCTGACATATCAAAACCTTGCCTCTGAATGTGAGCTAGTAGCATTGACTCAAGTTTGAAGAAAAGAAAGTCAAAGTTGAACATGTCTTGTAAGAAGAAGAGTGTGTGTTGCCAAATAGGCATTTACTCATATCTTATAACAGAGTTTATGCCCTTCTGGCTCTCAACAGATGATGATCTGCCTGGAGCTAGAAGGTATTAACTCTCATCCTTTAAAGTAGGCATTTGATGAAAACCCCAAACATGGCCAGTAATGTTTCACCAGAAACCAGGAAGCTTACAGATGACAATCGTATAAGTTTTCGGTCAACTGCGTATTGCACAGTAAAAAAACTTGACACAAATAAAAGCAACCCTCGGTGTCTAGATTTCTCAATAATAATAATTAGATTGACTTTAAACATGAACATATTTCACTTTATTTTAAAAAGGGAAGTGATGATGATGCTGATAATTATAATCCTTTCTGGCTCTGAACTGATGATCTGCTGGGAGTCAAAGTAGTGTTAACTTATATCACCTTTAACACAGAGCTAATGTCCTTCTGGTTCTCATCAGGTGAATTCTTCCAACAATCACAGTTTGATACCTTAGTCACACCAACAAGACTGACACCAGACCGACAACAGACCGACAACACACTGAACAAAAATATTACATTACATCTATGGCCAAGAATCGGTCTGTTTGGAGTCGGTCTGAAGTCGGTTTGGCAGTGTGACTGAGGTATAATGGATTCATTACACATAGGGATAAATGTAGAGAGTGATTTCATAACTCTATCATATTTGGAATGTAAAAGCATGTCCCTAGATATCTCTCTTTGTCCGTCATATTTAAATTGTTGTTCCTTTCCTATTCTTATCTGTGAAGTTTTGAATTTGCACCACTACAATTATATGAAATGTAGCTTTTTCAAATGATTGTAATACCTTGTCTTCTTTTAAAGCTTCCAATGAATTGGATCAAGAACAACAAAAATTCTTTGTTGATTTATTCATGAATTGCAGCAGACTCCCTGTGATGTGTGTTCACAGTAATTGTACTTTTTTTAAGACTAGGAAATAGATCCATTTGGGTATTAGAATTTAAGTCTCCATTTATTCATTTATTTCATAGGGTGTTTTTCAAAGCAAGCATTACTTTGAAATTGAAGCTTACAGAAACGCTATGATATTGCTGCCTTGAGCATGTCATTTATATGCGGATTCTATACCAGTAGTGCCAATGGCAGGGAATTTAAGAAGTAAGCATAACGAGAGAGGTGGAGAAAGATATTGGATAGAGAATCCTAGATTTGTAAAGAGTGGCAGTGTGTGTATATGTGTTTTATTGTTTGTGTATTATAATCAGAATGAACTGACAGTAAAATGTAATTGCACAGGTAGAGAGAAGAAATAGAGAAGACAGAGAGAGAAGAAGTAGAGAAGACAGAGAGAGAAAGAAGTAGAGAAGACAGAGAGAGAGAGAAATAAGTAGAAAAGACAGAGAAAGAAAGAAGTAGAGAAGACAGAGAGAGAAAGAAGTACAGGTAGAAGAAGAAAGAATAGAGAAGAGAGATCCACTCACACACACACACACACACACTCACTCACTCACAACATGCACGCAAAGAGAGAGAGAGAGAGAGAGGGGGGCATAGAGATAGAAAAGAGAGAAGTTTGTTCATTTTAGAGTTAAGAATAACAAGATGAGAGGGGAAAAGCAAAATAGAGACCAACATAAAAAGGAAAGAGAAAGTGAAAGTGAGGGTGGAGAAGAGAACAAGGAGATGAATCAGGATGGACTAGGATGGAAAGAGAGGATTAAGGCACAGGAGAGGACGATCAAGGAAATGCCCCCGTTTACTTTTAGAAAAGCAGTGGCCTTTTCCATTGTGTGTTCTGCATGCTAAGGATGTTTTGCAGGAGTGGTCGATACCCTTGTTTTTATTCTCCAATGGTGCGTCCGCTCCAGGGTGTTTGGTAAGTAAATGCCTCTCTGGACCGACGATAAGTAGGAAATCAATGCTGATTATCATGTCAGTCACCCTTCCCAAGGCTTGCTGTGTAATAACCACGCTATCCGAGATACTGCTCTTCCAATTTGCAGCTTTTCTCTTCTTTTTTTTTTTTACCTCGCATGATTTAATTGTTAAGGAGAAAGAAGGATCTATTTACAATGTATATTGCCTAATGCATCAGTTTATTGTACTCCGCCACACAAAATTGGGCTTAATTGAAGTTCCAATAGTGATAATATTATTGCAATTCACTCAAGAGACAGTTTAACCATCTCATGTGGAATTGGCTTTTGTAAAACTTGTTCGGCTTAGAAAGTATCACTTCCTGTGTAGACAAGAGCATTTTTCCTCTGCATTAATCTATTGTATTTGATCATGAGACATCAACAGTTTGATGGCTGTAATTGCATGTGGATGCTTTCATAAGACAGATTAAACTTTAGTTGTGTTTTGATTCACTTGAGACAATTTAACTAAATGATGCAGAATTGACTCATCTTATAACAGGACTTGTTTGGAGAAACACTATATTTTGAGAAAGAAAATTTCTATATAGAAAGGCTCATTTTGTTCTTGTGCATCAATTTGCTAAAGACAGCCTTGCAATATCTACATTTCAACAGCTTTGTTTCACTCATGAGACAGTTTTACCACATCCCGCAGAATTTCCTTGCATTATAGCATGAAGAACTTGTTCAGAGCAATATACACATTTTTACAGCAGTAACTACATTTCGGCATTTCGGACCTCTCATGAGACAGCTTAACCATATCATGTAGAATTGGCGTTTGTTATAACCCTTAAGAAGTTGTTACGAGGTAATGTGTGGGTTGAGAGAGTACCATTTTTTTTTTTACTTACAGTTGTTTTGTTCTACTGCTTCAATTAATATAATTTGGCCTTGCAATGGAAACATTTCAACAGCGGTAATTGCATTTCAATTCACTTGACAGTTTAACCTTTTCACGTTGAATAGGCTCATGTTATTATTAAGAACTTGATTTGAGGTAAATGATGGAGTTCATAAGGTATCAATATCTACCTAAATTGGGTTGCTTTATTCTACTACATCAATTTATTGAAATCTGCCATGTGATATCAACATTTCAGCAAAAGTAATTGCATTGCAATTCACTTATGAGACCATTTGCCTGTATCATGAAGAATCATTGATAACATGAAGGACTTAAGTTTATAGGTAAAATAGAGGTGAATAAAGTATTGATTTCTATGAAAAATAGCATTTTTTTGGACTCTTGCATCAATTTATTGAATTCTCGAAGCAAGATCTACACTTAAATAGCAGTAACTACACTGTAATTCACTCAGGAGACCATTTGCCTGTATCATGTAGAATCTTTGATAACATCAAGGACATCAAAGCCAAATGATCTCATTGTTTTATACTCTTTCATCAATTTATAGCAAGCAATACCTACACTTTAACGGTCGTAATTCAATTTGATTGCATTCACAAGTATCATGCGGATATTAAGGACTTATTTTGAGATAAAATGTAGGGTTAGAAAGTGTCAATTCCTACTAAGGTTGTGACGTTTTGTTCTTTTGCATCTATTTGTTTTAATTTGGTCATGCAATATCACCATTTCAACAGCTTTACTCGCATTTCAGTTCACTCAAGAAATATTTACCCATGTCATGGAATATTGACTCATGCTATAATTTTAAGAGCATGTTTGGAGATAAAAAGAAAGGTATAGAAAGTTTCAGTTTTAATTAGATAGGGTTGAATTCAGCCATGACATACCTTTCCATGGCAATTATTAGCATCTTGAGTCATTTTGACTCAAGAGAAAGTTTAACCTTATGCAGAATTGGTTTATGTTAGGTAGATAGATAGATAGATAGATAGATAGATCAATCAAATATCATATCGGAAAAGCCGAATTGCGATGTTTTTTACAATGATAGAGTGCATACGAAAAAGGGTAATCAGCATTGACAGAAAATAACAAATAAATTATGAAAATATTTTGTATCATATGTCAACTTGTTTCGTCTAAACTAATATGACTTTTAATCGCTATTCTACATGACAATGTAAAAAATGCAGTAAGGATTTATGTTGGGGTATAATACAGGTTGTTCAAATGTCTATTTCTACTCATGGTCATTTTTATTCTGCTACTATTGCAGACAAGAGTATTTGTCATTGCTATTCATGTTGTCATGTTCTGCTTTCAACAGATTTCTACACTATCGATGGGCAAAATAGTTTTGATAAATCAAAAAATGGGACTTTCTCCTCACTGCATAGCACACAATCCTGTTTGGCCTTGCTATTCATGTTGTCACTTTACTGCTTTTGAGGTTTGCTAAATCAAGATGGGACAAAGCAGGCTATATAACATCTGTTTAGAGCCGATAGGGCGTTAACTCATATACTTGAACACAGAGCGAATGGCCTCCTTCTGGATCCAACAGACGACAAATATGGCCAGTGTACATTAAGGGCACTTTATCTATTTTCCTGAGTGCCTGTACTGCTGTAACATCAATACCTGCTCAAGGTAATTTAATTTCCAGTCTTGTCAGTTGATAATTAATCCCTCTCCTTTGGGAAGGGAATAGTTCTTGTACTATATCAAGGTGAATAAGAGGCATAGGTTGTCAAAAGGTTAAGGGTAGTGCCACTGATTTAAGATCCATGCACATAGCTAGCACTAGCATGATATATATATATGGAAAGTGTAGTATGGTTACGTATGTATATCCCCTTTCCTCGAGAGATTCGTATAGTTGATCCTTGTTCAGATATACAGCGGTAAACTGCAACATTTTTTAAAATGATGATGTAAAGTGTATTATGCTTCACATTTCCAATCTTATGACACAGGGCTGAGAAAATATACAATAGGACCTTTTTTGTTTGTTATTTGAAGGTCTACAATGATAAAGCAGAGATGTAGTATTTTCAGTGTGATGGCTGTAGCTTATTGCTGACCATGTAAGTAGCTCCATTGTGTTGACTACTAACTACTAAACATCCAAGCTAGCCTAAACCAGTTCGCCCACATGCTAATGAAATCAGAATGATTGGAAGTGTTTTTAGCATTTGACAGGTAGCTGTGAAAAGAAGGATAGGATTGTTGTCGGGCAATTGCGAGGTTGGTAATTCTAAGATGCATGCTCCACGGACAATTGCTTTGGGGGTAATAACTTACACTAACTGAATTCCTATCTTCGACCATGGGCATACCAAACAGTATCCTCAACCATAAAGCTAAACCTTGCCTGAAATCCAGTGGCAACCATAACCCCTATACCTTGTCAAAACAAAGTAAAATCCTGATTTTACTGGAGCAAAGGTTGGGTCTCTGGCATAGGTATGTCATTGATGTAGGCCATTTTTACATGACACCCCCCCCCCAATATAAATTGAAACATCATTGAATCTCCTTTAAAGTGTTTGATGTTTAAATTAGATGTAAGAATATGTGCTAACCACAATCACTACATTAGAGTATTTTCCTTTGAGAGGCAGAGTAGACACATTTTCACCATGATCCCTAGATGAAGTATTATTGTATGAAGGCTCTAGCATGTGGTTGCCCATGATCGAGGCTCCATGTATTGACTGAGTAAACTAGGGTATCCTATATGAGGTTGCCTACATGCTAATGAGATTATGATTATTGGACGCCCATGTCCCATTTACCGCATAGCTGTGAGAAAAGAGATAGGACAGTCTGATGATAGTGGCATAATTAGCTTATTCATGAAGGCCAATTTTACACCCCCCCCGTAAAAAAAGAAGGGAATTTGAAATATGAAACTCTTTGGGTAATTTTTTTAAAAATGTGTTCCAGTCAATGATACCTTCAAACATTTCCCTAATAGAGATATACCAGATAACTATTTTTATGTGGTATATTACTGTATAAAGGCCTTAGACTGTGGTAGAACATGGAGTTTCATTGGTTGACTTAGCAAACCAGGAAACCTTAAATGTGGCTGCTTACATACTAATGAAATTGTGATTATTGAAGGCATGTCCATCTTTCATCATATAGTTGTGAGAAGATAGATAGGATAGTTTTGTTAATGGTGACCTAATTAGGTTGTTAATGAGGGCATGTTCTAAATGGGACACCCTTCCCCCCCCCCAAAAAAAAAAAATATGTTATTGAACATCTATGAAATCTTTTGGTATAAGTTTGTAAAACTCTAATCCAGGCAATGACACTTTAAGAGATAAAGTAAATATGTTTTCACAATTTTGATATGTGGTATTACTCTATAGGAAGGCTCTAGGTTGTGGCTGCCCATGGAGCTACTGGTATTGACTTGGCAAACTAGGGTATCCTAAATGAGGCCAGCAACATGCTAATGAGCTATATAGCTATGAGAGGAGAGATGGGACGGTTTGGTCACTGTGGCACAATTAGGTCATTGAGGAAGATGCAACTCATATCAGGCTTTCATTAGTGGAAATTGTAAACTCTTTACACTTTATGTTGGACAAATTTCTGCTGAGAATTCATAAATATCATTTTCTCCAACCTCTGCATAATTCAATGATCATTATTGAAGCATTTTAAACCCTGTATTTATCCCCTATGATTGTAAAGAAATAATCTTCTAAGATTATTTGAATCTGCAAAGATTTTAGTGCTGAAAGTAAAATATTTTCATTCTCCAAATTTTATTTTTAGTTTGCTTCTTCTCTTACATAACTGACTTTTTAACCATATACATTGAATCAAAAATGTTTTGAAAGATTTCCCGTCTTACTAAATGCTACAAATCACATATAATGTCAAATGTTAGACAGAGGTTTGCCCAAGGCATTATATTTTACAATGCCATTGATTTCATCAATTTGCTTTCTCTTATTCTTCTGCCTCTTCTTCTTCCATTTCTTTTTTGTCTCCCTCGATCTTCTTCTTTTTCCTTCCCTTCCCTACTTATCATTATTTAATTATTTTCTCTACTCTTTATTCTATTTTTCTTTTCTTCTCAAATTCACTATCCTTGATCGTCTCTATAATCTCTTACTATACTACTCCGTTTTCGCCTCGTATAACACCTTATAAATTCAGACCTACTTTATTGTGTTACTCAGTACGGGAGCCTATTCACATACAAGCTATGCTTTTATTTAGGCTCCCACATTTTACATTGTTTTACCTTACCTGTCATAACTATACATTTGAAACCGTACCTATTTTCCGTACATTATACTTGATTTGAAATCTTTAATTTTTTGTGTGTTTGTAATCTACGCTTATACGCTTGTATAAAAAAGAAGAATTTAAACTGTTTTTTGATGTAAATGTGGAACAAATAAAACTTCAAACTTCAAACGAGTTAGAGATGATTTTATTTAGGTATATGCATTTCGAGCTTAGTATTCAATGAGTTAAGCATTGAAAGTGGTTATCTGTGTCTTCATTTTTTTCCCATAAATCTATTTTACTTCCAAGGACACTACATATTATCAATCAGACTTCCACATGGCACTTAACAACTCTCAGACGTCCCATGGCTCTACCTGCAAACTGACCACACGAACCTGCATGCTCGGCAATCTCGACAAAAGGCCAGAGCGTTTTGTAGATATGAGAGTGAAGTGCGTTCAAGATCTGAATCAATATTTGCTTATCCCCAAATGAGGGAGCCATATCTTTAATGTGGCCAAGCCGACTCATGGGAGACATTCTTTCAGTGCTTTTTATGAGGTTGTCAAATAGCAGATTTGACTGAAGAGGAATCTGTACTTTAGATCAGGAGAAGTGCACTTTGTCCTCATTCTACAGCTATTACATTCCCTCGGTATTTTTTTCAGTGATTTCTTTTTGGCGGGTAGTCATATTATCAGTTGATGAAGAGTTGGTAAGTAACATGAATGTGACCCATTATTTATTCCACTGCAATCAGTACGCTTAATAAAGGATTAATGCTGTCTATTTGGAACCAGAAGGGCATTAATTCATATATTCACAGAGTGAACACCCTTCTGTCTCTGAACCAATGATAAGTCATGTAGATTTGAAGCAACCAAACTAGCATGGTGGATTAGGTTAAAGAATTCCTCTTTCACACATTTAGGTAATATGAACAATTTGCATCCATATTGAGCTGCTAAATAATAGTGAAAAGATTTTAAAATCATTTTAGACAATGTATACTGCAGAAATACATAATCTGAAAGATTTTCCTAATTTGTGGCTTTGAATTGTGAACAGTAATTGGTTTGAGTTTGAGTTTTATGTGCTTAGGGTTTCTGTTGCTAATTACCTCTGATGTCTAACAGTTGATTGCATTTGTTCAAGTTTAGTCAGTTTTATGAAGTATTAGCCACCTTTCTGTCTTCTTAAATCCTCCCATAAACTCTTTAATTTGATTGACTTTCCCTTGCATCATACACATATATTAATAAGTCACCTCCACATAGTATATGCTATCTGCACTTTTGTCATAATTCTGATGTCCATGGTTAGTGAAAAGATAATGTGTCTGTTCTGGTATTCACCCAATCCCCTCCTCCCAATCCCCTCCTCCCAGTTTGCAATTGATGTATGTTCACATCTTACATAGATAGCATGAGGTCACCTGTACATATTATATATTAACTTTAGTTTTGGAAGATCTCTAATGTTTTGTTCATTAAACATTCACATACTCCTTTGTTCTATTCCATATCCCAGCTCGCTTTATTTCACCCAGTGTTTCCCTCTAGTTTTCGAAGTATTTTCAAAGTATATTCACATCTCATATAGAAAGCTTTTACATAGTATGTGAGTATGTATATTTAAATACAAAATCTCTGAAAAACAAAATGAGGTAACCCGCTAAACACTAATTCAGTGATTACTTACAATGAGAGTTACTTAAAATACAAGATGAACTTTTCTTTTACTAGAAAACTAAGCCTTGAAAGATCCTACAGAGAGACAATTTTATTTCATTATAGTATGAAATAAACGTTTACACATTAAACTTGTAGGTAAAGTAACTAAGGATTTCTCATTTGAAAAATGAATGTTATGAAAGGGCAATATATGTCTCTAAGGTTGAGTTTTGTGACCACCTGCGTGAAGTTATTGATTGAGAATCTCTGCTCAAGGCTCATTTCATTCTGCTAGAGTGGTTTTTTCTGTTCATGATGCCGTTCTATGTTCTAGTTTTTCATGTCTTTGCGTTGATTTCCTTGCGCAAGCTGTATTATAGTAATGTTAATGTGTATGTCAAATAAATTGGCATTTACTTTGTAAGGTCACTGTATGTAGAGGAAAAATACACGTTGAACATTGTTTGATTTTCATTTGGAACAGCCTGTAGCCATTTATTGATTCCAAGGTCAAGCGTACGGGTTTGGCAACATATACTCTGGCGACAATTGATCTGTGTTCAGTAGCCGTCACACATTGAATTCATAACTCAAACCCTGAACCAAACACTTAACCTTACTCTAACCCTAACCCTAAACCTAAAGAACCTAATTTCAGCTCCAACCCTTTATCTGTGATGATACAAAGCAGAGAGCAATTCTTGCCAAATCAAATGTCAGACACCAGCATTCTTCCACTGTCTGGACAAGTTTGTCTATTTCAAAATTCAAAGGTAGCCCACCAAAATGTAGTGGCACAAAAAGACACATCAGGAACACAAAAAGAGACCAATGCTCCCCTTTTTTAAACTCTGAAATGTTAATCATTGTGAAAGTATCCACATCATGCTTGCTTTTGTAAAACAAAGCAGTAAATGATCAATCACAATAATGCTGGAACAATGGTAGATTTTACCCTTAATAGAAATGGTATTCTTTTGATGGATGACTATTTCCTATCTTTCTACCGGTATCAGCTGAGTCCTATCAGGCATACTCCATCCTGTCATATCATCCAGACAGCTTGTAACATGTACACCTGTTATATAGTTGTCTACATTCAGTTTATCCAGTTTAGGATGTGTCATTTTAGATTTCATCTTCAAGAGTGAATTGATGAGAATTTATCAAGTACCTACAATATCATCCAACTATATATATGTATACACTATATATTTAACCTTGTCCAATGTGTTTAGCAGTTATTAATACATTTTTATATTGTTCTAAAGAACCACTGTACTAGATTTCTTGGCACTGTTTGGATGTGATATTAATTGTCAAAGAAAGTAACCATGAATATGATAGATATAAGGGATTGCAGGTATCCTGATGAAGTAGATTAGTTTCCCAGCCTTACAGAAATCTGAAATGTCATCTTCTGTTGGTATTTGCTTGAGGGCTCCTGATGTGTCCACTACAATATAATTCAAGTGTATACATCTTGGATTACAGTGTGTACATTGTGAGTAATATGCATAACAGCTACTGATAATTCTTATATAATTCTCAAAGTTTGCAATAAATACTTTATGTGTAGAGCTTTTGGTTGTGTTGGGATGTTGTGAAATTGTCAAACAGAATAATAGCCATGAGTGTGATAGATTTAAAAATATTATTTGGATAAGAAGACTAGTTGCCCTGCCTGTATGAAATTGTCACACTAAATAGCCATGAATTCAGTAGATAGATTATATCTATGACATTGGGATAAGTATATTAGTTGCTTAGCCTGCATGGACATCTGAAATGTCATCTACTATTGGTATTAGCCAGAGGTGTTTTTATTAAAGGGCACAGGAGGTGAGCTGGGTGAGCTTATCTCAACCAATCGGCTCATATTGATCGCTTGGTCAACCACAGTGCATCATATATCACCTCTTCAGAGCTAAACATAACATCATTTTTAAAGCCTATGTGGCTCTCAACAGACAATGAGAACTCTTGATGAGATATCTTTCCCATTAACACCTTTCCTCTGTCCTCCACTTTTTATGTGGGTGCAGAAAAGTTGTATGTGGGGTCATCATTTTGATTATCGTAGACCTCTTATTCTTTACAATCCTTGTATAAATGATAACAATCAGAATAATAATATTAAAGATATTGATAACTATGACAGTCTTGATGATGGTATAATGGTGATAATGATAATGATAATGATAATGATTATGATTATGATAATGATTTTGATAATGATAATGATGGTATCTTCTTTACCCATACAAGCCTCTTCCTTAGGGCCCTGCAATCACTTAAACTGGTCTAAACAGTATATACCTCCAAAGAATAGCATTCATAGGGTTAAGTTTGAAAGATAGATGTACAGTGATGGATAGATAGCTCAGGACAAACAAAGACCAACACACTTAGAGTAACTTGGGTATGACAGCTAGGCCTGGCAGTGTTTCACTTCTAACTAAGTAATCCTTGCATGTGGCTCTAATGCCTGGCTTGTCCTTAAACCATGAGATGGATGGCCATCTTTGTGTTCTGTCCTCGGAAACCATCTCAAGATTCTTCTTGATTATATAGCTGCAATGAACCCACTGTTCTTCCCAGTATGGCTTCGACACATACAATCATACTTTCAATGGTATTTCTGACTTTGTATCTGTTTGTATATGTATGTGTCGCTGTATATTGAGCTTGCAAGAGGGTGCTTCTGAATTATTAGTCAGGAATGCATATGTCAAAAATGAGATGATTTTCAGATTTGAATCCATTTTTCTATTTGTTTATATTGAGATCTTCAATAAATCTGTACAATATATTCACAGTTCATTGATGATAAAGGAAAACCTGTTTATTAGGACTGCTCATTGTAGACAAGGCAGCCAGGTTTTCTTTATGTTCTGTTTTTTTTTTAAAAGCATAGCTTTTGATGAGAAACCAATGTTCAAGGGGTGTAAATATGCGATCTTTATAGTCATGTGGTCTCTGTATTGATGGTCATTGCAGCAGTTTTTACTGAATATTATTATTTAAATGCCCAAACATGCTTTACATTTTTGAAATTCTTGAAGGGTTAGCTAAATGATGGCATTTACGTGATTAAACAGAAAGGTTAGATCTATCATGATGGATAGCTGTGGACGAAAAAACAAACACAGTTAGAGTAGTGGGTATGAAAGGAAGTTTACGTCCATCTCTTATATTGAATGGCCTCGTCCTCAACTCTGTGATGAATGACCACCTTCCTGTCCTGTTCTTAAAGATCATCTCTAGAGTCTCTGTTAAAATGCTTTTAGCTAGGTCCCGTGCAGAGGTAGTTTCATTTGTCTTGCTTTATTTGCCCAACAATGCAGAGGTTGTTTCTGAATTTTGAGTGAGATTCACTCTCGAAAGTAGAAGGCAGCCTGACTAAAATAAATTTCTTTGCTGGATATGGCATAAAAAGAAAAGAAGAAAAGTTGCTAAAAGTTGCTAAGTGCAATTCTCATTATTATTATAGGCAAACATTTAGATTTCACATTCCCCCCTCAAAAAATAGGTAGAAGTTGAAACAAAAGTTTTTACAGGAATGGCTATGGGAAGATTGCTATGTATGTTAAATTGCCCTCGTGGGGATTAGGAAAATAGTAAAACTACCAGCTGGTAAAATGTCATAAATCTAATTTAGCACCACTTCCATTGTATTGTATTCATTATCTATCATTGTATCTTATTTTATGAATGGGGATTTCATCAGGGTCATTTATAATGTTTGTCCACTCACTTTATCTTGAATTATGGTTGCAGAAGTAACATGGTCCTGAGAAAGATTAATCTGATTGCATTTTATTTTGTCATGTCTTCTTCCATGATTCAAATACTGAGAACTACCCTATAAAGTATCCTTAAACAAGCAGACTTCAAGGCAGTAGGAGATTCTAAGTGCTGTATCTTAGCTATTAAGGAATCCTTCCAACAATCCTTGACACATTTCTCATAGGGTCATGCAAGTTGAATACTAATGCATCGGAATTAAAAGAGGCACACTAGAAAATTACTTATAGATTATTTACACAAGAAAGCCCAAAGGGACCTAATTGCTCGGTCAAATTTGCGGTCTCAATATAGCACCCCAGACCCTGTTAGGATACAAATTGTATCCAGTGATTGATGCATACACAAAGGTTAACAGAACCTACTATACCTATGTATGGTATGTCAGCTTGGCGATGTTATTCTGAGCCTTTGTTTAATCTATGTATACCTTGTATACCAAACCGGAGATGATCCCCCTGTCCACACACAACATTTTCCGTGATTAGGCGTGATTAGTTATACCGTTTCGCGATAGTTATACCGTTTCGCGATAGTTATATGATGAAATTGTGTGTGTGGACGCTACTAACGATACGTCGTATAACGATACGTCGTATAACGAAACGCAGGTTTGGGCATCGTTTCGAACTAGAACTCAATAACTAATCACGCCTAATCACGCTTAATCACGGACATTTTGTGTGTGGACGGAACTAGTCTAACTGGGCGGGGCTTAACGTCGGCAACAACAAAGAACACACTGCGCAGTAGCAAACTGCGCACCTATCGATGTTTCGTTATAGAGTTTCGATAACTTTTTCGTGTGTGTGGACACCCTGGAATTTATACGATGATTCTTTATACGACGTTTCTTGTGTGTGGACACCCTGGAATTTATACGATGATTCTTTATACGACGTATCGTTATAGAGTTTCGGGATAAATTGTTTTGTGTGTGGACACGCTGGATGATGATGATGGTAGATTGGGTCAGGCTTGTCTTAATCAAGCACCTTATGAGTAATGAGCAGACCAGACCTGTTTTTTTGACAAGTTCTTAAATTGCCAGAGAACAGGGCAATAAGATCAGGCAGGGGGTTCTGGTAGGGCCAGTGTAATCTTTGGGTACCCCATGGTGGTCCTTTTGCCTCAATTTTTAATGTGTACATGTATATATTAAGATGACATCACCTCTGTAGTGTCTTAGGTCCATAGATTGAACCAACTCTATAGTTGTAAATAAGATATAGATTTAAGAATAATATTAATAATAATATACCATACTTACATTGCGCATATCGTAAATATGTGCCTATGTGCTGTAATGGAGAGAAGGAAAAAAAGAATAGAATAGAGAAGAGTGAGATAAGATCAGCATACTTCCTTCAGTCATGATAGCTAGAGTCTGTGGAAACAATCCAAACTCAAATTGATTCCAATATGGGTTGATGCGCTTTACTGCATGTGTTTAAAGTGTTAGACATCCTGGTATAATAATCTTGAGCAACATTGATTTTCATGGCTAACAGGACAAACTTGCTACCCCTATCCATATTTTTGATTTAGGCTTTTAAAATATTAGATGAAAAATTGAATATGATAAAACACAATTTGTTTACTTATTAAAAGCATGGTTGAGTATTTACCTCATCACTTGGGCACATGATAAGTTTTTGCATCTATGAATGATAACAGAGTCAAATTAGGTGAACGGAAGGAGAGGGAGGAGGTAAACAGATAGTTATAATATAAATTGGGGGGGGGGGTCGAATTGTTTTTCCTTGATCAAGAACTGGTATCAAGTCATTTCACCAGCTCCCAAAGTTTGCTCGATGGGGAAAGGGGATGTTGGAGAACAAATGATGGGTAACTAATTCTTTTTTTCAATTTTTTTCAATTAATTGAAATGGAGAGTTTCAGTCATTAAATATCCCCTACATAGGAATTTGTAAAGGAGCTATTGGGGATTGGACAAACACTTTGACCCCCCCCCCTTATGCATTTTTCATGTGTTGAAAGTCAGAAGGATATTGACTCATAGACTTTAACAAAAATAAAAGCACATCGTACTCACAGCAGACATTTCATGAACTTATAGTGGTGCCATAGGGTCATGTATACACAGAGTAGCCTCAGACCGTATCAACGCTATTGATCTTCTTGAACATGGGAGAAAACTTTTATTGTATCCCCCTAAATAGATGCAGAACCCAATAAATATTTAGAGGCATATAATTGGAAGACGCACAGAGAAAGTTGAACAAGCCCTGTCCACTGATGTTGCATATGGCACCCAAAGGGGCGCTCCATCTACATGATGCATTGCAGGTTCAAGCATTGATTAAAAATTGACAGAAGGGCATGAGCTGAGATAGACAGATCGCGTCTGCATCGTCTGACGGTAATGAGATGATGGGTTTTCGGATGAAACTCATTTGCGATCAGTCTTAATAAAACCGGCTTGAATCCCAGAAGAGTGTAGCCTCACACCATACATGAGTACATTTGATGAGGTACTTTTGAAATGTCTGGACAGTTTACTTGCGTAATTTCTGAAGCAAGCCTCACTTTTGTTATGTCCTGCTGTTGTATTTTATCTTCTGAATAAATCTTTTTAATTTGTATTTTCTTACATTCATCATTTAGAGCATATTACATTAGGTATTACAGTAAGAACCAGTCATGAGTTAGGAAGTTAACATCATGTGTATTGTTTTACGTAAAACAAAACAACATGTGTGCAATGGTTTGATTGCTTAAGTACTCATGCACAATTTCTGAAATTTGATGTCAGACAACTATAGGGATAATCAAGAATTTGAAGGACATCAAAAATGATATCAAGTCAAAAGTCACATGTCAAGTATTATAACATATCTCAAGACAGACTTGGGATATGGTATAATAATTGTAATGTGACTTTCAAAGTGCTGATGCAAAGTATAAGCAGAGAAAATATTGTTTTTTTTGTGAATACATTTTCAGCAAGTACAATAATGAGTTTCTTGGTGAATTTCATGCAGTACATGGTTTAATGAGTATACTTAAGAGGGAAATAATGAATCATTAGCCTTCAATCATTCCTTGATCACAATTTTCTCAGTGAAATTTTACAAGTTATGTGAATCTATTGGTTTATGTTAGTGAGCAATGCTGGATCATTTGAATTCAATCATTTCTTGATCACTGCTTATTTGGTGAAATTCATGAGTTGTGGGGATCTCTGTTTATGCACATGTATGTATTGGGAGCAACAAATGAATAATCGGTCTTCAATCATTCCTTAATCATGTTTTTGGGGGTGAAATTTGAGCTACAAGTTGTTGATTTATCCATTTCAGGGAGAAGTGATAGATCATTCACCTTCAATCATTCATTCCTTCATCAACATAGTGTTTATCTTCTTAACATTCTTGTGAACAAACATTGTTGATTAAAAGCACACTTGAACAACTTCACCGTTGAAGTCACCGTGAAGATGAAAACGGCCAGCTGAGAAAACCTGCAATCACACCTCACTTTATTTTACAGTCTCCAGAGGGAGCAGGTCTTTGGGATCCCGCTGGCTCTTGAATTATAAAATGTGGTTGCCAACGTTGTGTCATACAGGTGTTGGATGAAAATTACTCCTTGATTTTCTTTTTTTTTCTCCTGTTACTGCACTTCACTTGTGATGCAGCTGAAATTATTTTAAAATGGTGTGTAAAACTTTTGCAGCTTAAAACTTTCATGAATTGTCAAATGTCAGCTATGGCAAGGAACTGCCTAACCTTTCGAGAGTTTTGTGCAAATAAGGGTTTATGGTTTTGCAGTTGTCTCATTGATTTGCAGAATTTTGTTATTTTGTAACACTTGGCCGGATTCAGGACATGGAAATTCAACTTGTTTGACTCCATGAGATGATGATGTAGATAACTGTAAGGAACTGATATATGTATTGTCTGTAATGAGCCAGAAGGGCCTCACCTTGTTCACATTGACACAGTGTTAACACCTTTCTGGCTCTGAAGATACAATATGTTTATTGGGAAATTTCATAAATGTCAATTTTTATAAAGGCAGAGGAAAGTCTTCAGTGGAAGAGGTTAACATCTTAGTTAGATAACACCAATGTCTCTATGGTTCACCTGGTGCAGACTGTCCTGTCTCCACAGTCCATTGCTTTATCTTAAGGACCATTCACACACGACACCGTAAACTGACTTTGACTAATCATGCAGCAGAAAAAAAATGATGTAAGCGTAGTTGGTTGTTCATGTCATGAAGCTGTTGTCAGTGGATATCTTCTGACTATGGATCACACGGCACTGGGTTTGAAGCGAGGCACTGGCATCCTTTGGCAAGACATTCATCTACATTTGATGTATATGTATACCCGGTAGGAAGAAATTCCTTGATTGCCAGAGGACTATATCACAATAGCTTTGTTAGTATATAAAGCTGGGGGTAGTAGTAGTAGTAGTAGTAGTAGTAGTAGTAGTAGTAGTAGTAGTAGTAGTACAAGACGTAGAAACATTAGAATTAAGCGCTATGTAAATGTTACTATTGAAGCACACCGCACACAGATCACAAAGTATGTGTAAGTGCCTTTATTGCGCACATCTTTGTTCTTTTAATATCCACTATCCACTAACCATTCATTTACACATAAAGTGGTTTTTAACTTTCCTGCGCCACGTTTTTCCATTGGTTTCCTGCACCAAGTATGAATAGGGCCATAGTGCTGGTAATTGTGAGGGTACCCATAAGTGACAAATTACTGCATGCCTTATTGGTTGGAGAGACAAAAACCAATGGTCCATGGCAAGTTATGTGTCATGTAAACATTCCAAGATTGGTATTTGCGTTGGTATTTGGACACTATCACACTATCTCAGCTCGTTATCTTATACAACAAGACATGAACCAACCGTGAGGTGAAAGAGTAAGGAGTTCTGAAGAAGAGCATGTTCTCTCTTGCCATCAGGTTGTACCCTCTGTATTATATAAACAGTGGATGGGGGACCTGTTTTAAGGCTCTCGATGTCTGCAAATCAGCTCGATGTCTGCATATCAGGACTGTTATATAATTAAAGAAACCTTCTGGTACTACCTAGATATATTCCAAAGAAAAAAAAACATAGGAAATACAATGAAGGATATAAAATTAATTTATAATCTATTTGTACGGATAATATTTCTGATGTACTTTTGTATAGACCTCAATTTATGGACATGTGAGAGAAAGTGAGCTTAAGATTTAGAGGAAAGAAACAAGACAAGGATAAGTAATTGGTATCCGTTTCAGATGAAAGGTATATGCTTGCAGAGCTTCAAATATCTCTGAAAAATAACTCCTCATATCGACATACATTCCTGTAAAGTGTTTGATTGCTCAAGTAACAGAAATACTCAGCATTACTTGATTTGTTCTCCAAAACTTGTGTAATCCATCTCCTTTATAAAAAGAGAAAATGGGCTAATGGCAATTTTTGTGGATGCATTACACAATTATTTTGTCATTTGAGAGGCAGTAGAGAAGGAGAGTGTATTGGTCAAGTGTGAAAGTGAGATGCATGCTACATGGTTTGGTATTTTGCAGACCAAACTCAAAAGGTAATATGTGAGGATTTGATTATACTCGTGGTTTGTGGTTACGCAATAAAAAAAGGCAAGAGGCAAAGTCATTGATAGCTGCTGCCTGGAGCACTTAATCATCTACCTCACCACCTGACCTATTCTGATATGTCCTTTAGAGAAATGTGCTTATTGAATTCACTCTCTATATGCCAAATAAAGATTCTGTTTTGTTGTATTCGCATGTGGAGTCTGTATAAAATCATATAGTGGCAGTATGAGGGTTGAAAACTAATGGTTTCTTTTATTGAACACTCTTTGTCCAAAATTCTTTCAGTCAAAACGGCATCTTATTACTTACAAATTCTTTCATGGCCAGTGCATTTCATAATATAATGTCTATCATTGTAAAAGGTAATGACAGTTTTAACTCATCATGCCTGTAGTGATAATCTATGTATATTTTGTGCCTTCTCAATATCAGTCATTGTTACTCCATATTAGAACATTCATAGCACCTGACAAATCATACATCTATTCATGGGCGTCGATTTCTTAATACCTATTGTTCAGGGGGGATGAATGAATAGATCATCCCCCCATGAACAATAGCTATCAATTACACAGGCACAGCGGAGCACCCCAATTTGCATATCATTAGCGGCCCGTTCTATTTGAATAACCAACGGACATCTACGTGAATCCGAACATGTGTTAGCTAGAACGTCAAATCTTAAAATTCGCGTTGCGCCTTTATTACTACCAACATCGCTATGAAACTCTCCATACTAACTACAATTATTATGAACTTGATATCAGTGAAATAAATATGAAATTCCATGGAATAAAACTCGAGATATGAGCTTCACCCCACGATAAACACGCCGTCTATTTTTTTCCGACTCTCCCCTATCCAGCGATGCAGGAAATAGAGACTGGTATGAGGGTTGAATCCATATATGGGCGAAATTTTCGCTTGGCTGATGGAGTATTTTTATAGTTTTAAGTTCTGTTTCATGGGGCTTCATTCTCAAAATTTGTACTCAGCGAACTCATTGAACATGACGTAATCGTTCTCAGCGATGTACTGCGCATGCGTCTTTGGGCTCAGTGCATTCGGCCGGCAAGACATGTATAACCAACGCACACGCGAGGTTTAGACATAACACACATTTGAATGTATGGGACTGGTCATGACATTTTGCGCACACGAAGGCTTGTTTTTGTTCGATGAGATTCGGACATTGGGGTATGTTTTTCTCTGACTCTACCCTATCCAGCAACTATAAAAAGAGATATTTCAGAAGGATTAAGATTATTAAATTTCCTTTCTGTTCATATGAAGCAATTCTTGGCTGGTCTCGAAAACATAGTGAATTTTACAGTGATTTTGTATCTCATTTTTTTGTTTTTGTTCGTCAAAATTATCCCTTAAATTTCACATTTTCGGTGCATCAATAACTCTTGTTATACACATAAGTGTCTTGCAAATTTATTAAATAATCGATTTAGTAGCTTTGATTGCTGATATTCATCACATTAATGAAGAATTTGCCTTTGAAATTTGTTTCCTTTTTTTCGCATCTATCAGTAAGCAACTGTTTATTTTATGCAAATGATGTTTACTGGACGAGAGTCGATCGCACGGTAATTGCACTGCTACACTACGCCTGTATAGATCAACGCCCGTGCATGTATTATATCTGGCGCTGCTCAGTGGCTGCCGGGCTCACGATCAATTGGGCACAAAGAATTTCCATTTTCGGTTTAATAAAATTTGGAGTGGACTATAAAAGATTATTATTATTATTATTATTATTAATTTCATTTTATACCATTTCAATCTTTTACCTACAGGTATCTCAGCACCTTTAGGAAGGAGAACATTGAATGTGATACTTCCCCAGGGTAATAATCACCAGACTTGCTTAGGACAACACTAAATTGGCAACACGTCTGGCTTATGTTTCTACTAGAGCTCATCTAGGAGGCACATTCTGTGGCATAACATCGCTAGGCGATGAACTGGCGATGACACACCTGTGTACAACCTAAATGTAGCGATATTGAATGATCCAGCGACTCTCAAACGGAACTCTAAAGTGCTGGTTGGGTCTTAATTCGATCTGAATACACCCAAATTTGTGGATTTATTGATGAGCGTTTCATGTTACAAAGAGTCAAGATTTTTTATTTAACCGTCTGATGAATCAGTGTTGATATCTTGCTTTGTGAAATCGCTCCAGCTTCACTCGCAGTCAATAGTGCACTCACATCTGAGATGAGAGGAGGACAAGAAAAAGATTACTTTTGTTGAATCGAGCTGAGAACCTTGAGAGAGTCTGACTGCAAGCTGTCTCCAGGGACCTAAACGTCAAAGACAGACACAGAGAGAGAGATCATTGTATGTTGACCAAGTGCTTTGGATGGGAATATTAACTGAGCAGTAAAGTACTTCACTCAGTACGTCCCAAAGAGGATTTTCTGTTTTAGCTGAAATACCTTGACAGGAACTCAAGGAAGCCTGCTTCGTGTTTGTTTCTGTTTTAACAGCAACAATAGGATCACATGTTTGAAATTGGTACATCTTTGTTACATGCCACATTTCAAATGGATTAGTTACGTAAAACGCTAAACCTTGTTATGATTGCAAAATTCATGAAAACATCTCAGTGAAACAAAGCTAATTGCCACTGTCTTGCTTTACAATGAGAACAGTCCGTGCGACAACGAATTGTATGTTGAGCCATTAACATCCTTAAGATTTGAGTGTCCCTCCGATTGATTGGAAATATATCCGTTGGTCTCGTCGCACTCCCACGCCTTACCCATTTCCCAAAGGATCTCTTGGATTTACCAGGATCTATAATTTGGATATATCACAAATTTTACGCCACAGCTGCGAGACAATCAATACCGGGTACTTTTTTGAGGTGTAGACAGTGATAACTTATCACTTATATCAAGTTTGAAGGGAAAAAGCATTATCTTACTGTTCGTGACCAACAAATGCATTTGAAAACCTTTTGATTGATGTTTTTGTTGCTGGAAGGTGATTAGGAATAAACGGAGGTGAGCTCCGATTGAGTTGCCTATTTGATTGATTCTAAGAGAACTCTTACGTTGTAGGGATCTGAACATTGTATACATCATACCCCTGGCATCACTCGTAAGGAAGCCCCTGACAACGATCCTGAGCAGTGCATTGTGGGATCAAGTTTCTTGATTGACATCTTGCAGTTTAGATCACAGAGGTGAGTTTTGGCCCTTGCTTTTTCGCTTTTGTAGCTAATGAGTCATTGTCTAGAGGGTCAGAATATTAAATGCACCTCAGAATATTTCTCTTGATAAATGGCACATGAAACACGCTGTTTATTTATGTATATAAAGACAATAAATATTGTACTATTTTAACCCGTTTTACCATTCGAATAGGATTTTACAAATGTTAATGGAAGTTACATTCTTTTAATATATATATGCTTATGACTGAATCTCAAACAGAGAGAGGGAGAGAGAGAGAGAGATAGAGAGAGAGAGAGAGAGAGCGAGAAGGAAAGAGAAGAAGGGAGAGAGAGATTGGAGGAAGAGAGGGAGAAGGGAAAGAGGTAGGGAGGGAGAGAGAGGAAGATAGAGAGAGAGAGAGAGAGAGAGAGAGGGGGAGATGGGAGGGAGGAGGGAGAGTAGATGACAGAGGGAGTAAAAGAGATAAAAGAAAATTGTAGAAAGAAGAGGAGGAAACAAACAAGAAGAATGGATACAGAAAGAGAGTTAAGAAGAAATAACAAAATTGATCGTAGAAACTTGAGAAAAATGAAAAAAGGAAGAGAGATGGGAGACCTAAAATTATGATGAAAAGAGGGAGAAAGAGAGGGATGTAGAAATGTATGTATAGCTAGAAAAATAATCTAGAAAATGAGAATAGGATGTGCATGTAGGGTACGGGAGAACATTGACACATCTTCACAATCTAAAAGGTAGGTGTGAGCCAGAAATACATCATGAGACATTTGTTTATTGATGAAGCACTAGATTTTGGACAAAAATAGAACCTCTCTCTTGAGGCATTTTATCCAGTAAGTTCACATCTTGCCCTGAAGTACAGTGTACTATGTGTGTCTTTCAGATCACCATCCATTTAAAAAGTCATTGCTTAGTTGATGCCATTACATGTTCATATTATATTGAAGGGTTTAGCTCCGACTTTTTACCATAATTTATAGAAATTTGTAATTGTGTGAAATTATTAGCTCAGTTGCATTTGTGTGTTTGGCTTCTATTGAAAGACCACCATTCTAGTTTTGAATTGAATCAAAATGCTTCATGATGGAGGCTAATATTTAGGAAAAAATGTGATGATATTCTTTTGTCATAAGAGTTGGATCAATGATTTTAGCGGGTTTGTTGTAAAGAAAAGAAATATGTATAAATATTCCTATATTGCCCATAATGATTATTTGTTTAGACAACAAGTAGATCACATACTGGAGTGACAGATATTACTTGTATTTCTTACTCATAAAGTGTCATGATCACGAATGGTTTAAAGTTGCTCTATCAATGGCTTCTGATATTTTGTCTTCTCTTATATCCTTAAAGACTAACTAACCTTGAAGAAAGACAAACTTAAGCTTTCATTTCATATCAGAGAAAATGGCAAGAATGAACAGAGAGTTGAAATGAAACAAAACAAAGCAATTGAAACTGAGGGGAACAAAGCATGCATGAACAACATATTCTGATTGGTTGTTGGAGATAAGAAAGTGCTTGCCTTGTTACATGGCCTGTGATAAGCTTTGATAACAGGCTATAAGCTTGATTAACACCAGCGTCCTATGTTACAAAATCCTTCTGTCTGTACAGATTAGAATCTGTGAACTGCATATGTAGCTTACCATTAGTAGGTAGAATATAGGACGTTTGTTAATTGCTAAGGACCTAAAACCATGATGTGCAGTATTGTTCTGAGCATCCACTGTAACTTACTTTGCTTTTCTGATCATTTTACTCAAGTGACTGCAGTAATATTTTTTCTTGTCACACTTCTTCTTGGATTTTGTAGTTCTAATAAATACCTCTCTTAATTTTCAATGTAAGATAAAGGAAAACTTCATTAAATCTTTGAACATTTTTACTTCTTCTATGCTTGCCATGGATATAAAACTTTAGGTATTTTAGAGCACTTGTTGAATGAACCCTTTCTTTGCTACGTTATGATAGGATGTGAACATTTCTAATCATACTCAAGACAAATATTAGGCTCTCCATAACATGCTTCATTTTAACTCTGACCTTACACTTTACAGACTCCATTTTGAGACAAACTTAGTAACAGCCGGACAACAATGATGAATTACCTTCGCCGAAGATTCTCAGATCCCAACGCAATGACCGGCCTGCCCGACGGCTACTTCCAGAACATTGGCCACGAGGAGGTTGTTGAAAAGCGGACAGCCATCAGCACCTCCAACAGCCCTACCATGCCAAGGAGAGACAACAGCATGGGATTCCTGAGCTCCATGGCTCCACGTCAGGAGAAGGGCAACCAGAAGACATTGTTGGTTATCGATGACCTCCATACAGACTGGTGAGTAACCTCATCTTTGGTACAGTGCAGCCTTGAGAATGTGCACTTGTAGCAGGGAAGAAGTCACCTCATTCCAAAAAAAAAAAGGAAAAAAAGGTTGACTATTAGTTTACATTTTATCAGATGAACCACCCGCAGAAAGTGAGAATGTCTTTTTATAAACAGTTTGATCAGAAGTAGCTGAGACTGGTACCTTTCAAAATACCATTACATACTTGCATTGTTCAAAATTATATGCTAGAATCCAATAAATTCACCAAAATTGACCCCCCCCCCCTAAAAACAAATAATAATAAAAAATAACAAATAAAATAAATGAATAAATAAAAAATAAATAAATGAATAAATATAGAATTAAACAAAGGAGATTAGAAATGAAGAGGAATTGTTCAACATATTGCACTCAACAGAGGGATATGTTGAGAAAATGAAAGGAATAAGAGTGTAATTTTATTACTCATAGTTACATTTGAATTTTAGAAAAGGCATGTTAATTAGTGTAGAATTATTGGGTACTTTAATTGCTATCTATCTATGTGTATTGTCACTCAAAAATGGCAGAGCTAGGTTGCATGTTTCTAACCTAACCTTTTTACCCTGAATGTCATAATGATAAAGCTTGTTCATGTGTGGGCAGACTAGTGTTTAGAAAAAGGTGTTTCCAAAAGCATTCAATATTTTCTC
The DNA here is from genome assembly GCA_037976565.1 of Mesocentrotus franciscanus. Lineage (NCBI taxonomy): Eukaryota > Metazoa > Echinodermata > Echinoidea > Camarodonta > Strongylocentrotidae > Mesocentrotus > Mesocentrotus franciscanus. The sequence goes on along the minus strand of CP137666.1, from coordinate 58,744,627 downwards.
ATGGTGTTATAAAATCTCGAATGTTTTAAAACTTTTTCCTGTTGTTTTTAATTTCCTTTTGTGATATACCTTTGAAGGTTTTGTAAACATGTTTATTGCTTTCTTATAAGAACATTAACTTTTAGATAAAAGTGACATGAATTGAGAACACATATTATTGTACGACACATGCACAGGTAATAAAATCCAACCAACAACAAAAAGAAGAAGAAAGAATAATGCTTAAAATACCTGTAATCGTCTTCAAGGAGATTAAACAGAAACCTGGCAGAATCATCAAATTGATCAAATTGATCAAATTGCTCTAAACCACCATTAGCACTTTAGTTTCTCCTGAATGTATTAAAGATCATCCCCAAAAATACGCATCATGAGCTATTCTTGTGATGGAAAGCTGAAGATTAAATCCTTGGGCAGTGTTTTTGAAAGGCCTGTTCACATATGCTGCGGAAAACGCTGCTGTTTTTGTACGATTTTTGTACTAAATATAGCTGTGTCAGAACATACTGTGGGTTCTATACATACTCACTCATCCGTATGTTAGACAATTATAAAAATGTGAAGCGCAGTACACAGTGTAGGCTTTAAAATTTATGGTAAACCACTGAATATGTGAACAAGCCTTAATGTGGTCTCAATTTCTCGTTTTCGAAAGCCTACAGCATGTTCTATTTTAAAAACTTATTATGAGAATTTTGATGATTGAAGGATCTTGTGTCTGTTTTCGTTATAGCCATGAGCTGGGTAATTCTGTTGCATGTCAACCATCTTTTACGCATTCATTATAAATGGCCAACTGATTGCTTTGTACTGCTAAAAGGGAATCATAATCATTTTGAGTGGAGTAATATCTTGGTGTTTTTTGTTTTGTTAAAAAAAGGTTTATTATTCCTTCTCCACATTTATGATATATATATATATATAACAAGAAAGAAAACTTGTATAAACTTGTGACATATTACTCATTTCATAATCTTACTGAATAATAGTTGCCACAGAAAATATATATGGCTTGAAGGCTTTCCCATATATCCTTGAAAACGAAATAAAAATGCTGCGAGCTTTGCTACTTTTGATGTTTGACTATTTTAATGGGGAGATCTTTTTATATCAGTGCTGGACAATTGTACACTAGATATTGAAGCAATAATAGCTACAAAGTTTTGTGATAAAAAAATAAAAATTGGACCATTTTCTCATTTTGAAAATTATTTTCCCTAAAGTAGATGAAGAATTAAATGTGCCTACCAAAACAGATTTTAACAATGTTTTAGGTCTAGTTTGTGCAGATTAGGGGTACATGATCCACAAATCCCTTTACATCAGACATTTAGGGTTCCATCACAAGCTGTGTTTTATGCATTGGATCGTGTAATGTGATCAACTACGCTTATTTTCCTTCCCACAAGCCCGCTCCGTAATGTGATTTAGGTTTGTATGTAGGGCAAAGGGTAAACGAAAATGGAAAGGAGAGATGCAGCAGAAAGAAGAGAATGTACAGGAACAGAGAGTGATTTAGTTCTAAAAATTTCAAAAAGAGTGCACCAAAACTAGAAGCTTTAAGCATATGTGTCAAAGATTGCTGACAAGTGAAAATAAAAATAAAATAAAGACACTTTATCAAATTTTGTTTTAGGGGCATACAGATATATTTTAACTCTACTGTGTATTTTACAGGTATAGGTATATAGGTATACCAAACATTTTCAGCTTACATTTGTTTTTTTCCTATTTTTGTGATAAGAATAGTATAAGCTAGAGGGAAGATATCTGAGAATGATTTCCTAACAAAGCTTGAACCTGATTTCCAATGTAATTTCTTCATATTGACTTTTCTCTTTGCTACAGGGCCAAATATTTCAGGGGAAAACTAATCCATGGAGAATATGAGATAAGAGTTGAACAGGTAAGAAGATTTTGATTTTGTCTGCAGGTCAAAGGTCAGGATGGTAACCCCTTGCCTATGGGTACTGGGTGGATCATGTATAAAGTCTATGGGAATGAAAGAATTCAGTAGTCAGTGGCTTAAATATAAAGTTTGTACTGGTCATGAGATAGCAGTGTGAAACTGTCTAGAAGTTATTTGGGGAAAGGGTGATTGTGTACTACATGGACATGATTGTTTAGTAGGTTTTAATAAGATCAAAATGATAACAAATTAACCTGATCTTGCTGAAGATTACATGCAGTGAAAAGCACTGCACAAATATGAGGGAGTGTATGGGACATCAATCACATTCAGCATCAAAATCAGGTCCAAATTAAAATTTTAAAAATCATTATTAGTTTCATGTGAAATATTTGGGATATTAGAACCTTTCAAATGCATTCTCTGATTCCATGATATTCATCTATTCAGGAATCACAAGAATTAGTAAGCCCACAACTGATGTATTCCAGCTTCACCAGAACTCGGCTTTCTCCTCTACTTATGTAATATATCAGAGTGAACCCCCCTTCTGGCTTTTATTAGGCAATTTCTTGGTATGATTATGGAGAGTATACCACTGTGAATATTCTAATATGATCGCATGCATCATTATTTTATTTAGTCAAGGATGGTTTCTATTTCATTTGATGCACTTTTTCAGTTTTTCTCTTGACCCAAGTCTTGCAGTCCATTGGGGCTCAAGCCTTAGCAAGGTATAAAATTGGCTCTTTATGCAACAAGGGCCATGTCTTATTAAGAGTTGCAATTGATGTGGATTGATCGCAAGTTCTCTAATCAATCACAAACTTCAAAACTCCTGTCTCTTTAGTACAGAATTGTGATTGATATCGAGTTGTGATCAATTTAAGATGGGGCTCACAATATGTCACACTCGATGAATATGGCATCTAATCTAAAGAGTTTGTACATAAACAGGTTGTCGCATTAGAAAGCTTTTTATCAGTTTCTTTTTGAAGTACGGTGCTAGAAAATTTTCCTTATTTGATGCTCTAAGCTCACACCCTGCAATAAGCCAGCATTGTCTACTTATGCAAGTGCAATACATTTTCGAGTTCATCTTTCCCCTTTACTGGAGCCTCTGTATCGATGAGTATTGATCACTAGTCTTGCTGACATGGATGAATTGCCTTGGTGGATCTGTGGAAAATCTTATGAATAATAGATTACTTGGGACTATATATAGAAGATCATATTACTCTGTATGTTAGCAAACTTAACCAGTTCTTGTTCCAAATATATCTGTTAACACATTCTGTTTTACTGTACAATTTTATTAAAAAAAATTTTTTTTTTTAGAATTCTCTATAAATAATGATGACAATGATGACGGTGGTGATGATGAAGGTGATGATGCTGATGATATTGATGGTGATGGTGGGGATGATGATAGTGTTGATGCTGATGATATTGATGGTGATGGTGGGGATGATGATAGTGATGATGCTGATGATAACGACAATGACAGCGAGGAGGATGATGGTGATGATGAAAATGATGGTGGTGATGGTGTTGATGGCGTTTATGATGATGATGATGGGGATGATATTGATGGTGATGGTGGGGATGATGATAGTGTTGATGCTGATGATATTGATGGTGATGGTGGGGATGATGCTGGTGATGATGCTGATGATAACGACAATGACAGCGAGGAGGATGATGGTGATGATGAAAATGATGGTGGTGATGGTGATGATTGCGTTATGATGATAATGATGATGATAATGATGATGATGATAACGATGGTAGTGATGAAAATGGTGTTTATGATGATGATGATGTTGATGGTGATTATGATGGTGATGATGATGATGATAAAGATCCATTCTGGTATAGCACATTGCACATTAAAATCCCTAAGCATTTCCCAAGAGTATTTTTTTAATAATGCCTCAGTTGTAGCTCCTGTAACCATTATCAGTGCACAGTGCATTTAAAGGAATAATCCTACCAGCTACCAACTTGTTACACCTGCACGGCTCAACTATAGCAAATGTAGATTAATGTCTTGCCAAAGGCAGAGATCTTTTTAGATCTATAGGGTTAGACAGAAGAAAGATACTCTGTTAGTATTACTGTTCCTACTTAGATTTATGTTGTTGATGGTTACTACAAAGTCCTTTTGAACCATGGATCTTGGAATTAGAAGTGACCGGTTGACATTTATTATAGATGACAATAAGATTTCGGTGCTTGGATGTTGTGACAACATTGTCAGAAAAACATGCTGATAAAAATGATACTGAGGTAAACAGATTTTATTCAACGTTCTGAACACTCAAAAAGATATTTATTATTCATTGTGAACCCGTAATTTTGATTTAACTCCACCCCTTCTGTGAATGGAAGAATCTTTTATTCACCCATTCCATATTCTTCTATTTGAAAAAAAGGAGGGTAGCTGACATGATATTACAACAACAGAAAAATAAAAACAAAATTTTTGTTATAGTTTACAAGCTTTGAAGCCTTTATGTAAAAGTTATGAGCTATTTAAATCACAAGATTAATTGATTCTGGACAAAAATAGGTATTACTCTCTAAAAGCAGGTGATATATCTTTTCAGCAGATAAGTCTCTTTTGTCTTGTTAAAATAGCTCTTTTGAGAGATTATTTCCTTCCAAAAAAAGACAAGAGAAAAATATAAAATTGATGATATTTCATGCCATTTTAAGATGGATTTCTGATCTATCATTTTCTGATAAAAAACAGATGATGAAAAGGTTCAGTCAGTTGAATGATTCTGCACCTTTGAAAATCCCTGTCAATCTTTCAGTGAAAGTGATTTGGAAAGGCGCCAGGGATCATTGCTCTAAATGCATCTATGCCCCCATTCTGGGTTATAGAAGCGTGCTCATTGAGAGAACCTGCATGAGAAATGGCACATTGACCCATCCAAGACAATAGCTATGTTCATACATTTCTAACTTCTATTTCAAATTGAGCACTCTGACTTGTCAGTAGATATCGTGATAAAAGTACAGTATCTATGAATGTGAACATTTGTTCATATGGCATATTTGGTGGAATTGGTGTGTGACTGATTGAACCTAGCTCTTGCCTATTGATTTCTTTTTAATATTATTAATTCATTTAGAATGAAACCCTACCTGGTTCGTTAATCCTCATTAGCATAATTGAAAATCCGTGCTAAGTGTTGGGAATCAGTAAAATGGGCCAAAGCAGATCAGGTTCTGTTTTGATGACATTCTGGAGATTGGCGCAGGGACACGTAAATCACCTCCTCATTTGTTTATTCAGGGACATTCAAGATGAGGAACTGTTGGACCGGACAGCCTAATGAAAATTCAACACGAGCTTAACCAGATCACGTTTAGGATAATTTACCAACTTATCAGCAAGCATGTTATTCTCTGTTTACGGTCTTGATGGGGTGGTAGTAGAGGTTTCAGAAGATAGGAGTCAGTAAGGAGGGGGGTATAAGAAACTTGAGGAAGGGCAGGTAGATTGGTAGAGTAGACATTAATTGCATCTATTTGACAAAGTAAAGTACTCTATCCAGGTCTGGATTTAGGTAAGAGCATCATGGTATACTGGTTTGTTCACTTGATTCTCAGTCAGGAGATAGAGGGGTCAAATCTCTGCCTGCTTTATATGTCTTTGGTCAATGAATTTGAACTACAATTGGCTGTTTCCACCCAGATATAAAATGAGTACCTGACAGTTTTATTCCTTGAAAGTGGCTGCTAGGGCTAAACCCAAGTGTATAATAGTATTAAAGTCCCCTCAAAAATGCCTAGCAAATCATGTCATTATGTGATATTCAATGTACAAACATTTTTGATCATCCTCATATTATCTTAGGGAGTAGTAGAGATGGTAGATAAGAGCAAATCAAAGTTTGAGTTAATAGCACCCCTTGTGACTCTCAACAGATGATCTAGTATAAGATATATGAGACTGGTAGAAGGCAAGATGATTGGAATAGGAGAACTGGGATTCCTTTTAGGATTATGCTTAAGATGATTTAATGGCTTATTGGAGAAGGTCATGTACTTAATATCCAGGGTCTTATGGTAGCAGTGATGGTAGAATATAGGAGAAAGGAGGGTAGAGACTGGAAGAAGTAGGCAAGGTAGAAGAGTATTAGTGACTTCTTGTCTGAATTTCTCTTCAGATAATCTACTTATTTTATGGGACAAATTGATGAACTGCATTTGGAGACCTGATTAGGTTTTCAAAGAGACAGAACAAGAGAGTAATTTGTTTAATAAGAAAATGGAAGAAGTCAAGGTAGAACAGATACAAGAGTGAAAGTGGTAGTCTTTTGGATTTCATTTGCATATCATCTTGTTCGATATTAAATAAAGTGTTTATAGGCAATTGTGGATTAGGAGAAAGAAGAGCAGATATTCAACTTTGTCTTTTTTCCACCCCCCCCCCTTCTCATATAATGGCTTGTTCAAATATGACTTGGGGAAACCAAAACTATTTTTTTTAAGTGTCAAGGAAATGGCACATGGGGAACAAACAATTAGCTATACATGTGCAATAAAGGTCCTACATGTGCTCACTGGATGTGTATGTGTATAAGATACCGAAATAAAATAAAAAGCGTATTGTATTATCATGTCGTTAAAATATGATGCTGTTTACCACGTTGTATTGTATTGTATGAAGAGAGAGAGAGAGAGAGAGAGAGAGAGAGAGAGAGAGAGAAGGGGGCAGAGTGGGAGAGAGAAAATAAATGTAGACAGAGACAAATACAGGAAGAGACAGACACAGATTGGAGTATTACCCAGACAAAAAGCAAGAAAGAGGAAATTATGAGTGGTGAGTGGTCAACCAATAAATTGATCATGATAAATAACCTGACAGCTTTATTTGATGAAAGCTTTCCCATGATAGCATTTCCTTGATACTTCCTTCAATTCCATTTTCTCTTTTCCCCAATGAAACATGGGTGCCTCTCTCCTGTTGTAAGTTTTCCCAGATACTATCACGATGACTTGTGGCATGTCGCACATTTTTGTCTGGCAATGTGATTAATATGATATTGATTGAAGAGTAAGTCTTTGTTTTCGAGAATTTTCAGAATGTTAAGGCTGGTAATCATATTTTGTATCAGCATCAGTCAATACATGTCGTCATAGTTTTATTGACTATAAAAACTAGTGGCAATTGCTACGGATGGAACTATTCTTTTTGTGGATAGGATGAACTAAATTCATTTCTCCATGTATAGAAGGATAAGATCAAGATTTACAGGTATGATTTTATTTTAAAGAAGACATAAAACTTTAAAGCAAGTGCAGATTTTATGTATACATTGGAATGAAAATGATATTTAAACTTACCAAGCCCTCCTACTGAGAGAAGTAAAATCAATAGGGTGGGTTCACAATGAACAGCACCCCTACAGGCAAGCCACGATAGGCCAATTTTTTCAGCTCTCAGGTCAACATCTTTTAACCAGTGCAGCACAGCAAAATGCTAGCCACTGGATCGAAATGACCAAAATGGTTCGAACTGTTGTAAATTCATTTAATGAGATTGATTGTTCTAATATTTGCACACAATTTTTATATCAAATTTGGATGTCAAAACCCACCCATTTGTTGATTCCAACTCAAATTCTGGCCTGATTTTTGACCAAAAAATCAATAGAAATTGTCAATTTGGGGCCAAAATTGACCAAAATGACCATATTGTTGTTAATGGGGGTCAATTTAACCACTTTTTCTAGCATCAAGAAACATTTTTAAATAGAATAGGTCCATAAAAACTCCTTTGCTGATAATAATGATTGGACAAATTTTCCTTGACCAAAATGGTCAGTTTGGGCCAAAAAGTGGCCGAAATGACCATAACATCATGAGTAGGGTCAATAAGAATTTTAACTCCGGGTAAGCTATTCAAACCTCCGCCATCAACATTTTTGATTAAATCTCCTCATCTCCGAGGATGTAATATATATGCCTTGACTGATATTTTTTTTGTAGACATTTTCCCATAATGCATCACATGAAATTGACCAAACACTGATGTTGCTTTATGCCACTGTGGATTGTGAATCTGCCATATTGTCGATTTGTTTCCCCTGCTACTCTGGACAGTTAATTTGGTTGGTTAAAAATCTGTTTAAACAACATGCTAGTGACCTAACACAGTGATGAGGTAGGACTCCTTTCTTCCCAGGAGCATGTGCTTTATCATATTAATATCTCATATTTCATGTTTTCTGATTCTGCCAGCACTCCCTATATATCGTACCTACTGTCCTATTAAGACTCTCCTCTTGGTTGGTATAACAAGGTCTAGAGTTAAAAAAACCAAGACCCCAAGCTGTCACGAGTCGATATCACTTTGCGAAAAGTAATCCCCAGCTCGTGCTATATAGCTGTGCCTGAGAATACTGTCTGTTCATAATGGATGTTAATTCAATGTGATTCAATCCTTTGGAAATGGCTGAGCTGACATCAAGCCCATTCTTTTGATGCATAATGGCAAGATATTTGTATTGGTTGTGCATCATGTTGAGGATATTTTGCAAATGATTGCAGTGAATCTATGTCTGGTTTTGTAGACTGAGAATCTTTCTGAACATGATCATAAAGACTTTCTAAAGAGTCAGTATAATGCAATGTCAATAGCCTTGCGTATCATATTTTGAAATATAGGAACATTACAATGACATTTGATGACAAACCCGCACAGGATTTCTATTGGCAGTACAAAAGCATATTGAGAGTGTCCTTGAGTTAATTTCTTGAAAGATTTTGATTTGATTTGATTTTAGTTTATTTCTGCATTTTTCAACATAATAGAAAGTAATATACAAACTATGTACATATATAATGCTAAAAAAAGTTAAAATACACATATTATCATATCATAATATAAATCAATAATTGTACCTTTAAAAAAACACGTATTTGACAAATTATTTCAAATTGAAAAATGCAGGAGACCGCCGTCTTGTGAACAATTTGTGTTCATGTTTCTAGTGCTGTAATCTCTAAATTTGATTTTGTGCAAGATTTTGTTGTTTTCAGATATTACACTCTTATAAATCATACAAAGATAGATAGAGCTAAAATTGCTTTAAGGATCATATCCACTAAATGTTTAGCAAGTGTTATGATATAGTTGGTAAAAATGATCAGTTTGGAACTGTCATTAAAAAAATTATCTCATAAAATCTTTTTCAATTTATGTTTGATTACCAATTGGTGTTAAATATATCAATGAATAGTTGACTATATTCTGCCGAGGGCCATACTAGTGCTAATACATATCCTTTAACATACAATTCTTGTTCTTATGGCTCTGAACATCTCAACATGATTTGTTGTTATTTTTTAATCAGCTGCCAGATTAAACCCTACCGAATCAGATTTCAAATATGAGAATAGGAAATGTATATACCTTTGCTTTGTCACTCATTTTTTCCTTTTCTTTTTCATTTATATACAGTGTGAGTTTTCTGAGTTGAACCTTGCCTCCTACAGCGATGCTGGGGTGACCGTAGACATGCGTGGCATCAGACAGGGACAGAGAGTTGTCAGGTAACCATAGCAACCAATTCCATTATATCACGATTTCTGAGTTCAACATCCTCATAAAAATGAAAGAATCTTGCAATCACTGCCTTTAAAATGTCAGCAGTAAATTAAGGTGAAAAGGAGATTTGAGTAAGAGGAAAACAACTCTTCTTTCACTTGATTAATTGACAATCAAAAAGCTGCCGTCCAGGTTCATAATCAAGTCACAGATTACGTCCATCTTGTATTTGCGTGCCAGGTAAATGTGCTGACGTCTTGAAATGGCACCTTCTTTCTCTGCCCAAGGCCAGAGGTATTTCTGAAGACAGCGATTAATCATCAAATTCCATTATGCATTCACCAGTCTGCAGGGGAGAAAACAATTATGGGAGAATTCCCACTTGTTTATTCCTATGAATACAGGACGACTTCTGAAAGTATGCTGAAGCATGTAGGAGAAATGGATTGTGGTTGGCAAGAGAGGGCAGTATATCACTATTGAGCGTGTCAAGCATTGAATGTACTCTAATACTAGCTTCAGTTTATGTACATTTATGGAGGTTGCAGCTTAAATGTGCATGTCTTCATTAGAAATTCAGTATTTCATATTCTATATTTTAAAAATATTTTTGTGACATATTTGGGGTTATGTTACTGGTTAGGTTTTCTCTCTCTGTTTCTCTATCTCTTGCTCTTTTTCTTTCTCTATTTCCCTGTCTGTGTATATATCTATCTATCTGTCAATCAATCTATCTATCGTTCTGTCAGTGTATCTCTGTCTCTCTTTCTCTAATGTTAACATTCTTTTTCGATTTGTTTTCCTGAAAATTGTGGCAGTATTAATAATTATTAAATTACTTCATTTTTTGATAATTAAAAGGATTTTGCTTTTGCGACATTCAAAGGATTCAAACACTTTATTTCATTTCTTATTGCAATTCAGGAATTTCACAGTATATCAACCCATTTCCAGTATTTTGAAATTATTTTGGAATGAATACATACAGCTATCATAAGGTGGTTCATTAAAAGGTTAAACTTTTGTATGTAAGAGCCATACAAAATCAAAGGCTCAGGCAAAAACCATATTTCTTTTTGCTCTTTTCAGAACATTCAAGCCTGATTTTGTCTTGGTACGCCAGCATGCACGCAGTATGGAGGTACAGGAAGATTGGCGCAACCTTGTCATAGGATTCCAGTACGGTAATGTACCGAGCTTGAACTCCTGGCAAGTAGTCTACAACTTCATGGACAAACCGTGGGTGGTAAGTTTTATGGATACAGAGAGAAAATTATAGGCAAATTATGAACTGGCAGAATTCTTTGATTTTTTATTTGAATAGAAATGGATGATATTCTGCATTCTGAAGTCTTGGATTATTTAGAACAAATTATGGCAAGTAATTGTTTTCTTTTCTTTCATTTTTTAGTATAACTTAAAATTGTTTTAGCAACCATCTGGATAGAGAGAACAGATTTATTTCCCACTTGAAAAGTTTTCATTGCAATGTATCATGAAGGAATTGGTATACAAGGAATACCTGCTTATTAAGACCATCTTTCTTGTCTCCATTGACTAGTTGCTATAGACAGGTTTCACTCTGTTCTCAAAAGGCTTTCTATTTGTAATTGTTTTTGTTCTTATTCTTGCAGCTGAGCATCAAATAAAACTGATAGTGGTCTATAATTTCGTTTTTATTTTGATACTTTAAAAAATAATTTGGATATAAAGACTACCTGCCTAAAAAGGGTTGTTTTTCTTGTCTCCCTTGAGTGGTCTTTATAGACAGGCTTCACTCTCTTATCAAAACTCTTTCCTTTTGTTGTTCATTGTTCTTATGCAGTTGTCAAACCAAAGTACTCGTCCAAAGGAGAATGGCAAGGAGAAATTTCCTCTCATTGACCAAATCTGTATATTAAGACCTGACTATAAAGACAGATTTGTTTGTCCCTCTTGAGTGGTCTTTGTAAAAAAGTTTTACTCTTGAAACTCTTCCTATTCTCTCTTGCGCAGTTTTCACAGCTGACTACTCGCCAGGAGAAGCACGGCAAGGAGAAGTTCCCCCTCGTCGACCAAGCTTTCTTTCCTAATCATCGGGAAATGGTAAGTGATAACACTGTCATGGAGAAGAGATAGAGATGATGAGAAGATGCAAATGGTGAAGAAAGAGATAGAGGAATAGACAGTACTTAGGAATGGGGTAAAGAGTCTTGATTCACAGAGAGAGAGAGAGAGAGAGAGAGAGATTATGATAAATGAGAGATATAAAAGGAGAAAGATACAAAATAGATATATTAAGAAAGGAGAAATACATGTATAGAGAGGTCTGATTTTAAACTTTAAAAAATGATCATTTATAGTATTTAGACGGCTTTTATTCCTTTGAAAAATGTAATTATAGTTAGCAGCATAATGCAAATAGACAACACAGGTTTTCAACTCATTTTGGAGATGTTTTGTTGCTATGAAAAATGTCACCATCAACAGAGGGCGATCGGTAGCAAGCCAGAATGGCAGCGTGAGATGCGTGCATCTCCGACAACACGTTCTCCTTGAAACGCTAGCAAAGCAGGAGCTGGCCATCCATTATCTTGTTTTACTCTTTGACATTACTCGCCAATTATGAGGGGTTGATGACAAGGCCTGGTGCAGGGAGCCGTGGCATCACGTCACTGTCATGCCATGCCCTGCTACGCCAGCCCTGTGGTTTCTATGACTCGCCAATCAATGAACGGACGGACATTGCTTCCCCTCCGCTTGATGGAATGAGGTCAGGAGATTGCTCTATGCTGATTGGTTGGATTTCCTAACTAGGACTCTGATTGGTCTGTGAGGCTGTAAGGGAAGTTTATAATGATAGAACCTTCATTCATGCCAAATTCCTCCATTTCTTTCTTTCAGTCTGCCTTCTTTATGTTTGTGTGCTCTTTAGTTTTGTGTGTCTCTCTATTTTTCTAACATCCAGACTTATGCCAACCTCTGTTTAGTTAAGATAAGCTTACTTCCTTTATATTGTCAATTTCATTTATCACAGTTTTCTTGGTTGTTTCATTTTCTGGATCTTACAAATAGGCATCTTTTCATTTTCATATATTTGTTACTTTTCCCTCATCTCCCCCTTTCTCTCCGTGTCTCTCTGACTGTCTGTCTGTCTATCCTTATATGTTTGTCTCTTTGTCTCTCTCTCTCTCTCATTATCCACTCTTGCTGTTGCTGTGCATGTATTCTTCATGATCAGAACTCATTTTTTTCTCTCTTACTTTCTCTCTTACTTTCTCCCTCTCTCTCTCTCTTTCTTTCTTTCTCTCTCTCTGTCTGTCTCTCACTCTCTGCCTCTCCCTGCCTTGCTCTCCCCCTCCTATTCAACCTGCATCCTTAGAGCCTTTGTTTCTCTGTTAGGTTAGCTCCATTCATTGCCTTGTGCCAGACCATATGCAGTCAGCCAACCAATTCCTTATTACCACACTCCACTGCACCCATTTCCTCAAACACCATAGCAATGCTTTCACCATATCCAATTGCTATTTCGGTTTCATTTATCCCTCATTATATCTATGTGCCCACATATGAATGTTTCTATAAATATATCCTAATTCATCTCTTGCATTATTTTGTTAATACCATACAAGAAATGATAGGCTTATATGTTGCTGGTACTGCCCTTTCCAAATGTCTGTCCCCCCTTGACAAAAGTCTTGATTAAATTGCCACCAAATGTTGGTTTCACAATATATTATTTTGTTTCAGTCCCATTCTTCTCAAGCATAGATCAAGCTTTAGTTTATTAGTTAATCATGATAGTAATCAATAATCGTATTCTATATACAGTGTACATTTAAATCTAGTTACATTTTGTTTGGTGCTAATACCTTTTTTGATATTTCAGGATTTTCACCACATTTAAGCTTTTCTGCTCAGTTCTTTTCTGAGCTATTAAATTGATATTTCCAGTTTCTGTTAATGAAATTAGAACAACTGATATTTGTACTGGTATATCTTTTTCTGTCATTTTTTTCTTTAATATTCCTGTACCCCACCACTTTGTTTAATATGATTTGTCAAAAAGAAAACAAAAGGTTTTTACTTTACTTATGATTTGTTTCCATCTTATTGACTTCTAATGAAAGCTGCATGCCCAAACTAATATAATAATCATATTCATATTAATCTAAAAATATTTGAAATAGCTTTTCTAGTATACCCCTATCTTTTGCAATTTTAAAACCACTTGTGCTCTCCCCATATGACAAATTAATGCTTCACAATAACAGATTGGCAATATTAACCCTTTTCTCTGCCTCATTTAAGCTTCATGCCCAACTTATTTTCTGAGTTAATATCATATTACTATTCAAATTAATCTACTTATATTCAAATGTTACACTATTTCAAATGAATAAGCCCCAATTTTTGCTATATTTCGCTAGTTTACCCTTTCTGTTTTCTTATTCTGATATCCCCTTTGCTTTTTCCTCCAACATCTTTTGGTTGACCCATTCAATAGAGAAGCCCAAAATAACTTGAGAAGAGTCTCTGCAAAAACCATGTTATACTAGAATCAGATCCAATGGATTAATAACAATAGCAAAAAAATAATGATACATTGACAATGATTTCGGTATAGTATTATATTGCTGATCTACCCTTGAATATGCAATTCGTGGGTTATGCATGGAGATCAATTAGTTTTTGTGGGGAGGGAAGGAAAGTGCTTCAGAGCTGTTGAGGTAGCGTTAGTAGTCCATCAATCAGCGAAAGAAGCACTTGGTCGTCTTTAAGCACCAACCAACACATGCTCAGATCACCAGAGTTGATAATTAATCTAGTGTCGTTAATCATTGAAGAGACGGCAAGTGTCACTGACATTCAATATGAGAATGAGAGATATGGAGATGGAGATTGAGAGGGGAGGGGAAATGGAGGGGAAGGGGAGGTGAAGAAAGAGGTGGAGAAAATCGGGTGGAGGGAAAGAGAGATGGGGATGGGGTGAGAGAAAGAGAGAGAGAGAGAGACAGAACTGATGGTGATGAGGAGGAGAAGGATGAGGAGAATGAAGACGAGAGAGGAATGGAGATATAATGGAAGGGAGGGAATGAAATCAATATAAATAATCATGAGGGAGCTAGGGGTGGGGGGTAAAGAGACATAAGGAGAGCTGCATGCAGATGCAGACAAAGAGGTAGAGATGGAAGAGCATGAGAAAACTAAGAGTGGTAGACATATAAGGTCATTGTCTAGTAATGTGAACAAATATTTATCATATGTATGTGAAAAAAGGTTGATAGTGAGAAGGAGCTACATGTATTTTGTGTTCTTTTCTGTACAGAAAATAGAAGAAAAAATGGAATTCAGTGATACAAGGGAAAGATAGATAGGGAGGGAAAATAGGAGGCAAAGTAGGCACAGGCAGACAAAGAGCAGTGTACCTCAAATACAATTACGAAAATAAATGCTACAATAATTATATTATGACTGCTGTGATGAGTACAAGCACATTGCCATTTTCTTAAAATCAACTATTGTGTAAAATATATATGCATTATTCCCCCATTATTAACCCCGCATTCAGATTAGTGATACTACCTTTAAAGCTCTCCATTTTTAACTTAGAGCCTTTTAAGAATAAGGAGCACATTAATGTCCACACCATCCTTCAATTAATTACATAGCACTGTAGTCCCTTGTTGAGATGGGCTGCTTTTTAGGACTCCTAATAGTTGGTGAGTCATTCTTCACAAATGATTTATGTTACGCTGCCTGCCTGCTTTGTTCTTCAGTCTTATTCAGTTTGTTAGTGATTTATACTGTCTCATGGTTAGATATTAGCTTGATCCAATCAGAAAAGAGCACCCTATTCCCACCCCACCCCAACCCCTAAACACTGGGTTTACAAAAGATGCCAGAACCAGATGATAACAAGATTAATGATATATGTTGCCAATGTGAAAATTGTTTCCACTTTTCTGATATTCACATATACTGTCCCTTATCATGGTGTTAGGTATATGATACAGTGGATGTGTTTCTATGCACGTTCAAACCAGGAGGTTTCATGATTTATCTTCCATCCTCTCTGTTAACCTTATGTTAGACATCGGCATCACATTTTAGAAACAATTTTACAACTTACATCCTATTTTGTATTGTATTATACAATATAACTTGACACTTTAAGAATTAATGTAATTTAGTTACTCTAGGGTTTGTATTGCTATATGTGCCTCTGTGTGTTAGGAGTACTTTCTTGTGAGCAAATATAAGCAAAGACACACACCCACACACAAATCTTTCTTACATATCCCAAATCAAAATATCTGCAAAATTTCATACTAGACAAAAACAAACAACAACACAAGAATATATTTAGTTTTACAAAACGTTTATTTCTTTAGAAAAGAAGAAGGATTCTTATAGTGACACACTCATGTACAGTGTGAAAGACAAAATGAATGTTACAGATAAGTGCATAAAGCAAACTATACAACATACAGTAATCATTGGTGAATGAAATTACATGCATTGACTTCGTTCAAGCATGTAAATTCAGCATTATAAATTTTCCTTTTGTCTTTCAACTAACAGACCGAACTTTCTCATCACAATGTCATTATTTTTAAAAGTAAATTTTCATGTAGTAAAATGTATGCTTCTACAGTGGAGCCTGTTACATACCCTTCTGCACCGCACAAGGTTTTTTACTTCTTTTTCCTTGCACTTGTCAGCCAAATCACAGTTGGAAAAAAAAGCTGTATCAAACAATGTATACTTTTGTATATTTTAGTATGATTACCACATGGTTAAACATATTTTCTTATAATCTTTTGATTCTCATACTGCATTATTGCAAAAGAGTAAATTCATACAGTTAATACTAAATAGATTCATGAATAAGTAATAAATGATGAACCTTGAATCAATGTCACAGAGGGAGAGAGACACTCAGACTATACAAAGCTACTAATTGTAGTTCCCTTCTTGCACTAAAGTATTGACATTATGAAATGATGAAATGATAATGATTATGTGTCTTGAATACCATAATTTAGTTGTATATGATAGAGCTTTTCTTAATTGAAGTAGTAGATATGATATATCACTGTTAATTCTCCCGTTTAAATTCATTATTTACATTGTAACCTGTATAATTAGAAATAACTTGCAGGTTACAGGTTTGAACACCATCAATCTTTCTTTCCCTGTTCATTTGCCTCTATAATTCTATTATCATAATGCTGTATTCTGCCTTTTCATCCTTCTTCCTTCCTTCCTTCCTTCCTTCCTTCCTTCCTTCCTTCCTTCCTTCCTTCTTTCTTTCATTCATTTATTCATAAACAAACACATATATCAAGTAAAATACAACCAATATAACACTGCAAAATAATGATGATACAATATTTAGCACATTGCACAAGGTAACATTAAAAATAAGAAGAATCAGAAATGAAAGAAACATGAAGTAGATTATTTTGGTAATATACAGACTATTGTTAGTTCTGTCTCGTAAGTATTATTACTGTTTATTCTTGTTTCAGTCCCTTAAAAATCCAGTTTTACATTCAAAGAATGCAATCAAGGACAGAAATAAAAAGCCATTTGTTGAGAAGATCCTGCTATAATGTACAGAAAGTGTTTTCAATTTAGTTCAATGATCATTATTCAGAACAAGTGCTATTAACATATTCTATATGGAAAACATATGATAGATGAACAAAGAGTTCACAAGAAAAAGTGCTAATAGGGATGGATAAAGTTTATAGACATATAGACAGCAGATCATTTTAAACAAACATTTTGCATTATACGTGTATATATAAAAAGACAAGCACATAACATATTTTTTGCATTTCTTATGTACAAATTTTTATACAAAATTTAAAGATTCAATCAAGGCATGTTCACATTTTCATATATTTTCAAACATATCTAAATTCAAATCTTGAGAGTTCATGCATATGATTATAATTATTTGTAGCAAAGATTGATACTTTCTTAATAAGATACACTGGTGGATATAGTAATTTATAATGCTGATTTTGATTTCAAGTACTTATAATTCATAAATATGAAAATGAAACAAATATATGATGGAATTACAGTCTTACTCTTCATTATTATTTGTTATGTTTATACATGCTACATTTTTAATGCATTACTGGGACTGACTGGGGATTACTTTAAGTGAGATCTTATTAATGTAAACAGAGAAACTCGATTCAAGAAATCACTTTCTGTCATATAAAAGAAAATAAACATGAAGGCTTCTATTGGAATGGTGTTGTAGAGCCCAATAAGAATATGCACTGCTTTGAGCCAATACTGATTTGGGAAAAAACACTTTATTTTTAATTTCATTTTTTTACTCAAATTTGTGGCAACATCCTGCAAAAAGATCTACAATGCTAGTGGCAAAAATTTGCACCCTTCAATACTTTCGTTGAAAACTTTCACCGTTTAATATTGTCAGTGCTGTGTGTGAGAACTTCCACCCTTTAACACTTTGAGTGCCATGGGTGAAAAATTGCACGCCTTAACACCGTGAGTGCTATGGGTAAAAAAATAGCACCCTTTAACACTGTCAGTGCTATGGGTGAATACTTACTCCCTTGAACACTGTCAGTGCTATGGGTGAATACTTGCACCCTTTAACACTGTCAGTGCTACGGGTGAATACTTGCACCCTTTAACACTTTCAGTGCTACGGGTGAATACTTGCACCCTTTAACACTGTCAGTGCTACGGGTGAATACTTGCACCATTTATAGTTCATAGTTGTATGAGGGAGGAGCTTAGCAAGCTGCACTGAGACTAGATCCATATCAGGATGTTTTTAAACATTGCTTCAAGTCCTTTGATTGGTGCCATTGGCAGCCCTGTGCCGTCATCACGCATGCTGTGTGCTGATTTGTGCATCTACTATGCCATGCGTCCCACTCACAGCTGGTTGGTGAAGCCTCTGGTTGTGCCTCGCCGCATGGATGCCGCAATCCACATGTATCAATCTGAGAAGAAGACCAAAAAGAAAGAATAAAATGTTATAATTTATTTATTTGTTGAGTGCATTTTTACCTTCTTTTCATACATTTATTTCATACTGACTTAGATAGTAGGAAGGTAATATCATCATTACAGCTCATTTTGTCAGAGGAATTGGGGAGCTGCTGAAAATATGCGTCAGTCATTAAACAGAACACAGAGGATAGTGCATTATATTAAACTAGAATACCAAGTAATGAATATATTGGGAAGTTGTCTTTTGCCAATTCAAGGAGGCTTTTTCCCCATGGTCTGTGCATTAATATCTGTCAATACATTTGACAAATGCATGTCACCACACCTCTTTATCTCTCTTTTTAAACAAACAATTCTTCCCTGCCCAAACATTCTAGATATGATATCTCCTCTCAATAGTACAGATGTCTTACATTCTCATGAACTGTACAGTCTAAGCCTTGCTACAAGGCAGAATCAGTCCTCAAATCTTTCCCCTCTCAAAGAAGATGGTTCAAATTGAGTCTGAAATACAAAGACTATCCTGCCTCCCTGCTGTGAGAGCAAGATGAAGAGGGAATAGAGTACCGAAGCTATGACGTCATAAAAGTCTATTTTTGGAATTTCTCAATTTTTTCTTCATTTTTCAAAAGAGCATCAAAAATAATGTCCAAATGTCGAAAACCAATTGAATAGGTTAAGTATTGGCTGAGATATGACCATCTGAATAAAGATTGCCTATGGGAACTCAGTGTTATATTGCTCTGGCTCATAACATTAGGAGCCAGAGCAATATAACACTGAGTTCCCATAGGCAATCTTTATTCAGATGGTCATATCTCAGCCAATACTTAACCTATGCAATTGGTTTTCGACATTTGGACATTACTTTTGATGCTCTTTCGAAAAATGAAGAAAAAATTGAGAAATTCCAAAAATAGATTTTTGATGACGTCACACTTCACCACTCTATAGTCTACATGTACCGGTATACTTTTTCAGACTCCAGTGAACTTGAGTTTATATATAGATAGCAGAGTAAAGACTACTTCAGCCTGAGATATAAGCTACTTGTGAGTCGAGTAACCCTCTTTACCTCTATAAATGCCAACTAGGAATGTCCATCAATACAGTTTATGGTTTCTATGATATTCTAACTGGCGATGAAAGTGGGGCAGAGTAATGGTATGAGAAATATGGTCCTGACACCCATCCAGAACTCAATAATGTCAATATTCCAAATCATGCTAGCACAAAACACTTACACTTTGGTTATCTATTACTCAGTTAAATACAATTTCCATAACAAGGAAGCATAGTAAATGTTTCTTTATAGCTTACAGATGAGAAAATGTATTGTTTTCTCTATCACCCAGTTAAACTGCAACTTCATTAGGCTTTATTAGAAATGAAAAATTTCTTGAAACATGGCAAATTGTCTGTTTGAAGTCAGAAGGGAGTTAACTCATATACTTTAATACAGATTAACATCCTTCTGCCTCCAAACAGACGAAATTGTTTTTTTTTTCGCTTACAGATAATATAAAATGTATTCTATTCTTTTTTCTCTTTTCTTTTTGAGAGGAGACAGAAATTTCTATGTACTCTGTAAATGTACTTTTAAATGTAAATCCCGCAGTATAATTGAATCAATAAAGGAAAAAATATAGTAGAAGATTTTGACATCCCAAGTGACAAAGCCTTGTGCCAAAGCCTTGTGCCATTATACTCT
The DNA here is from genome assembly GCA_037976565.1 of Mesocentrotus franciscanus. Lineage (NCBI taxonomy): Eukaryota > Metazoa > Echinodermata > Echinoidea > Camarodonta > Strongylocentrotidae > Mesocentrotus > Mesocentrotus franciscanus. The sequence goes on along the minus strand of CP137666.1, from coordinate 58,724,449 downwards.
CAAGGGAAACTAGTTTATCATCTGCTGGGAGCCAGAAGGGCATTAAGTTAACAATTTAACACCCTTCCAGCTATCAATATGATGGTGTAAACTCTGTGAGTCTGGTCAAGTTATCTTCTTTGAGACTCATGATAAAGCTGTCACGATGATGATTTAGGCAGATGTTATGCAATTATCCAATCAAGTTTTGAGACACATTGACCTCAGTGTCAACTATTTGACATTCTGCCTTATACTTAACAAATGGTAATGTCATTCTATAACCATGGAGTACTACATTATTTTATATTGGATTTTTGTCTAAAACTTATGTGTTCCATTTTATATTTTTATAAAGAGAATGTAGTGGAGAAATATTTGTTCAATCTGCATCTGATGATAGTGTCTTTATTTTGTTTTAATTTCATTTTTAATGAACCAATAGCTGATCTTCATTTTGAAAATTATAAAGTTTGTTGTAAAGGTAGTGATGAGTAGTAATGTAGAAATAGAAGTGCTGTTTTGTTATATATTCAAGATCAATCTTTTACCAGCATTTTGTTTGTTTTAATTTCATTTTAAATGAACCAATAGCTGATCTTCATTTTGAAAATTATAAAGTTTCTTGTAAAAGTAGTGATGAGTAGTAATGTAGAAATAGAAGTGCAGTTTTGTAATATATTCAAGATCAATCTTTTACCAGCCCCCTCCCCTGAATGACTAGGGAAGAATGAAGAGTATTTGACTTATTAACAAACCCACAAAAATATGCAATGTAGGCCAACAGCATGACAGGAATCAGTGTGTTTCATTATGCAGATGCAGTACATCTGCTGTGTCATATCTTAGGCAGGCAGGGAAAGCTGCTGAAACTTTGATCTAATTACCACACATAGTATCTACCAGGTTTGAAAAATGATGATATTAAAAGACAAAGCAGACAAACAAACTAGAAACTCACCTGACAACTGCAGTTTTCAGCATACCAGTATTTCAGACCTCTCCTCTGCTTTGATGTGACTGTTTTCCATGAATGATGCCAGTCACAGAAATCAAAATTAAGTCCTCCATGGCCAAATGTACCTGTGAACAACATATGGACATGTTTGATATTTTATTTCACATTGAGAGAGTTAAAGAATATACATGACAATTGAAAAGATGATGTTTTTTCTTGATATAGGTAAATTTGGGGAATTTTCAAGCAGTGAGAGGAGGCAGTTGTGAAGTATTTCAATACCTACTTCTGATTTGCTGAGTTCATACATGCACAGTTAAAAGTAGATGTGCTTGTAATTCAGTTTTGTAGAGGAATACAAAACAATAATGAGTTTTCAAGATTTTCACATGGATTACATGTATGCACCTCTTTTTTGGGGGAGGGGATACACTTATTTGGAATATATTGTCCCTGCTATTCTATTATTATATAACTCAAATATTGATACATTTAGATGTCATCTTTGGAAGATGGTAGCAATTTAATTTATATCATTTTTGAAAAGCTATCAACTGCTCAGAGCCAGAAGAGCATCAACTCTGTTTGAAAGTAAATTTGATAATGCTCTTCAGGCTACAAACAGATGATAACTTGACATAAATAAAATATCCTTCATTGTATATTAGAAGAACTTCTTACCCATGATAACATAGATTTCATCATTCATCAGTGTTCCTACTCCGCACATTGAATCGTAGAAAGGTGAATAGATATTAACGGTTGTGGTGTGTTTGAGTTTCTCAAATCCCTTGTAGACTTTCTGAATCACCCCAGACCACTCCCTGTGTGACTGGCTGAGGACTTCGATGGGTAGGTCAGGTATCTCAGGGTCGTTTATCTCGTAGCGTTTTCCATTAGGCAGCTTCAGCATTTGCTTGAAGATTTTAACTCGGATTGCTGTGAAAAAAGAGAAAAATGAAATCGAAAGAAGAGTGGTTTAGTCATGGAGACAACTCTTTGAAAATTGCCATTATAATTTTAACTTTGATTGTTATTATGACAAAAAAAGAGGAAGATGAAACCACAGGAAGAATGTTCAGTCATTGAAACTACACAAATTACAAAACTGTGGTTTAAATCAAGTCACATGAAAGTCTACTCAAGATTAAGAAAGGAACCCAAGGATATTCTGTGAAATTCTCCATGCTTTCTTCTATCAATGCAACCCATTAACATATCCTGTTTTGGTAAAATATTCCTTTTTTTGTAGAAAAGTAGGGTTAAGTATTTATTTGATTATCAATTAAAAGTCTGTTCATATTCGCTTGCATTACAAATATTTGTCACCATCTTGTGTGTAAGAAAAGGAAACAAAATTAATATAAAAACACCACTAATAGTTTTTCAGACTTTGAAAACATGTTGAGGGAAATGAAACAAAATAATGAGAATTACTTCTAGCCTCCCAATTAGAGTCACACTAATTGTAAGTAAGATCTGTGCCTCCAGGCATGCACACCCTTTTAAGCATTATTTTGGTCTCTAATTGCCGTCTCATGCTGAGATTCGCTTCACTTGTCAAGAGCTTAAAGTCACACTGCATTCAGACTTTTATCGCTGCCTTAGAGTTGCAGTAATCACAGCATGATGTAAATCTCAACACATGGGACTGTTATTCCCCACAGGGTCAAGCAGAGAAAATAGGGAATCGGTAAATAAAGGCTAATGAGGGTATGTTATTTTCTAGAAATTGCAAATTGACTTTTGTATTTGTAGTATCATCCAGTTTCCTCGAGCATTATGAATACTTAAGAATCAAGATTTTATTTTTACATTTTTACTTCCATATGTATGTATATTGAAATTTATAATTAGTTTGCTTCTTTGTGCTTCATTAAAAAAAAAAAAACTTTTTAGTTGATAATATACACAAATGTATTGTCAGTTGTAGTAGAATGAACTGCTTAAAGCCCTGAATGAGTGAGGCGGAAAAGGGTGGACATTTTGTATACGTTGCTGGGTGCTTATGAATGAATTAGATATTAATTTCTAAGTCTTTTGAGACTTATCAACATATGTGGCCGTTAACTAACCTTTTCACAACTTCTCTAATGAACAGGAGATCTTTTGTTTGAAAATATATAACGATGATGTATGAATTGGTAGTTGACCTGCTCATTGGTGCAGCTCATTAATATCCATCTTGGAAATTAAAAGTATTTTCCCTGGACATTTCATAATAATTTGTCTACAGAGGATTTGTAATTAGCAATTGCCAGTTTAATTTTCCCTACCTCCATTTGTTGTGTATGTGTAAACTCCACATTTGCTGAAATGTGTCTGCAACACATCCAGTGGGAATTAACACTGAAATTCAAGCTAGTAATTATAATCATGTAAAACTATGTTATGTTAATATATTTTTGTTAAACTTTGCTTCTATTTCTGAATAGGGGTTGTGATCAGAAGACAAAAAGAGGGAGAGAGATTTCTAGGAGAGATTGAGATTGATAGGAGAGAGAGAGAGAGGGGGAGGGAGGGAGAGAGAGAGAGAGAGAGAGAGAGAACCAATATGCCAAATTTGGTAGATAATATAGGACTCCTGTTCAGACCTTACACCTGACCATATATGGTATCACTCCTCGGTTTAAAGTGCAGTCTTTTGCTGGGACTTCTGTCTGGGACTCTTATAGTTCACCAACCCTCAATCTGGTCATATGAATACCTTATTATACCTCAAGGTAGAAAGTATTTTGAGGGTGCTGAATGACCATATTGTTATGTAGTTTTTCTTTTTACCTTGCTTTAGTAGTGATTAAAGAACTGCATATAATCACTTGAATTAGTATACTGAAACATATCACCCAAGTTTAATGACTGAATTGTGACACTTTTCAAACATAAAAATCTTACAAATATTGCAATGTACACCTGTAAAATTACAATTAATAGAAGTTGTCATACATATATATAGAATCATGTTAAAATGCAAATGACAAATGTTTGTTTCTTATGATTTACATTGTTCTTCAGTTATAATATATTGTTCAGTTTCATGTATTTTCCCCTTTTTGTAACCCTCTTTACAAGTGAAGGATGCTATGTTCTGCTTTACGATTGCAATAGTGCCCTATCAGGTTCCAATTTTTATATTTTCATTTTTACCTCAATGTGTACAGTTTCAACAAGCCCAAAGTTGACAAATGTCATTGTCAGAAAGTCCAAAATCCATTTGTCATGGTCTGCCTCTGTTTACTTCTACCCAGATTCTCTCTTTCAACACTGTTGACTCCCAAGTCTAATCCAACCAATAAATTCCGTTCTACCAGGTGCACCCTACTGCTGCTATTGAATTCATTTTGCGTCATATTTTTTTTTTACACAAGGACATGAATCACTTTGCTAAATCTTCTAAAATCTGTCATCTGTGACAAGCTCAATGGAAGATAAATGGGATCAAAGCGGGCTCTATTCTCAGCCCTGACAATTGTGCAAATGATTTTTCCCGCTTTTAATTGTTGAAATCAAAGTTCTGATGTGATTTGTTATTGGGTCTTTATAGATTCAATGATGCATGTGGCTTTAAGCGTTCTTTATTGATGATCACATGCTGGAACTATATCCTATATCCTGTCTTACTTGAATGAATGTTCTTTGTATTCAAATAATTACTCTTTTTCTGTGAAAGTTTTAAAGTCAGTTATATACAACATTTCTAACTTTAAAAATTCTTAGTTAGATATTTTGAAATTCAACTCAATTCAATTCAACAAACAAATTAGGGATTTCTCATACCAACTTATAGAAATTACTTTGGAAACTTTTAAATTTCCAACTCTCAGTCCAAGGAGCTTTCTTTTCTAAAATATTTTACTGAGCCCAGGGTAATTTGGGCTAGAGTTTATAGAAGATGTGTGTTTCATCACGCACCTACTACGAATTCAGATCGTATCCATTGGGATAATATATTGAGCATGATTTCCTTACGACACTGGCACAGAGAAGGTAAACTTGACAATGGCACGCTGGGTCAGGGGTCGTAACGGTCAAGAGCACTGATGATGTCATGAGAGGGTGGATTGTGGGTAAAGTATTACTGGAATGTAAGAGATAGCAACAATTGCCGCAGGTCACTCTGCATGTTGATAGATCACTTGATTAAGAAAGAATTCAAGGAAATAAGATTGCCTTCTCACTTTCTTTAAGGAGGAGAAGATGATCTATTTTATAAACCCAATTTTAAGTACATTTGACTTTTGCAACAATTTTCGTAATTTTGGGGCCTGGATATGGCATTTGTCATTGATGAATGAGGGAATCTTGAAGTATACAAGTTGTCTTTTACAGATGATTCCATAATCTTTGCCAATTGTTTCATTGATTTGTAAATTTTCATTAAGTAAGTCTGTTTTTGGTTTCTTTGTTTTATTCTCTTTATCTTCTATTTCAGGGTACACTCACCAAGTATTTCAAAATATTTATATGTCCTTTGTAATATATCATTTAAAATCTATGAATCGTGACTTCAATCAGTAGAAGGAATGGTCATCCCATCACTGCATTCTTGGATTTAGGATCAAGTGTCGCCAGGGAATCTTAGGCGGTATGTGGACGTCACGGTACACCTTTAGGTCAGCGGGGGAGAGTCGAACTGCGCTCTCTCTCTCTTGATTGATGGTTTCAAACTCATGTGTATGATTACTCCCAATATTTTATTTCAATCGCCACCGAGGCTTTGCAAGGGATTACTTGGAAATCAGTTGGATTGAAGTGTTAAAGGTGATATGATTTTCTTGAAAGTATGCAAAATTAAAAGAAATGGCTATTTTGGTATTTATCTGAATGATTGAAACACTACCAGCAGGTTTCTGAAAACTTAAAACTGAAATTTTTGCAAGAAATCATCAAACAAGATATTTTGTAATGATCACATTTCTACAGACAAAGATTACACATCATTGTAGGAGGGATAATCCGTGAAGCACTTTAAAAATTGAAAGTGCTTTTCGCATAAAATCACTAGTTTCTTATAAAAAATTGCTTTCATCATACTAGTTTGCATGTATCCATTGGTCTTTAAAACTCATAATAGTTACAACATAAGGAGTGTACGTGATTCAATGTTGAATATAGGAACAGAACTTGTGATGTTGATTTGAGATGATGGGGTGAGAATAGATTATTTAATAAAAGCCTTCTTTACTAGAGTATCACATGGACATGGTATTATCTTTGGGAGTAACGTGTTGTTGTTCTGATCTGAATTGTGCGTCCTTTTTCTAGAAACCTTCAATCAATAGAATCTTCAGTCTGGTTATGCAAGCCATTATGTATCTTGGATATTTTACATCAGATTATATTTATAGCACCTGCACCGTATATGTACTAGTAAGACTTTTCTATTTATCCTAAAGGTTTTACGACAGTTTATATGCAGAATATGATTCTGTAAGCACTAAGACTATTCCATTTATCCTGATCAAATATTTTGTTCAGGATAATGTTCTCCAGACATGAACTCTGATATATATCTGAACCCGTGGAATACTACTTTATTTTGATAAAACACAAATCTACGATAGACTCTAACCCAAGATATCCAAGGCTTAATATTCAACAGATTAAAGCTCTGGTTTCAATTAGCAACAAAATGTCCCCCCCCCCCCTCATCAGTAAACAACTCCAGCTGGTCATTCACTCTCATAGAGCATAGTGCCACCAGTGATGGTAATACTAGCAGGCTGTAATTAGGAGATGGCAATTAGTTAGTTTACACCTTGGTGGTATCATCTGTTGCATGTTCTTGAAGACATAGACCAGGTCCTCTTCAACAGGACCAATTCACACCCCTTTGTGATGTCATCTATTGTGTCACAAACCTTTTCTTGAAGACTTTAATATTACCCAAGACCCTGAACCTCCCTTCTAATTCATAAGCATCTTTGTCATCTGTTGCTGCCCTAAGCCCTCCTTGAAGACTTAGACCATGACTTATTCTCACCAAACCATTAGTTCACACCAACCTCACAAAGACCCCTAAGTCATCTTCTCTGAAAGAGTTGATTCTTTAGTAGATACACACAAAAGATGCTTCCTTCTTTGTTCCTGAATGTTGGCACAATGTCCCTAGTTCCTTTATGTCATGTTTGCCCTCAGTAATTAGACCATGTCAGTGGCAGAGCCCTATTGTCCTGGCTTGACACAAAAAGTGTGATACCAAAACTATTATACTAATTCTGCTTCCCATCCCTGAAATCCTCCTAAATCCTATCTTTTATTGTCATTAATGACAAACATCAGTGCACTATCAAAAGTATTAGTTTCTGTCTGATAATAGGAATAGGGTAGGGTGGTTGTTAGTAATTTATATCTCCCTTCAACAATCCCCATCTGCGGTCTGTGATTAGTCCTATTAAATCCAAACACATCCCTTTCTGTTCCACTCACCAAATAGATCCAAGCTGCCCCTACCTTCTGTTACAATTTCTTGATTAGGAAATTAAATCAGAAAATCATGTTTATCAGATTGTTTGAGTGCAAACTTTTAATTTGAGAGGGACTGAAGGCAAAGGATAAAAGCTTTAAAAAGATGAAACATCTGTCTGGACATCCGCAAATGAAAGAAATTATGAAAACAATATTTTTTTAGCCTTAAAATGGAATTAAAGAGACTGCAATAAAATGTACTAAGGTAGCACAGGAAATTTTGTGTACTTCAAAGTAAGCGATGTAAATAAAGAGGAACTTATTTTTATTATGTGACTTATCAAATAAAACGACGTTCATATCTTGAAAGCTAAGTGGTGTATAAAAGGGGTTATTTAACAAATTATCAAGAGAATGTTTCTTTTGTACAGTTCTTCAAACTTACCAAAATGAAAGCTTCATTTACTCATATTAGATATTCCTCTTTTAATTCAAAGCCCCTTAAACCAACAGTTGTTTTCTCAAGATCTCTGATTCCCCCAATGATATTTGCTCTCTCTCCATCTGGTCCTAGTCTTGTCAATAAGTCTTATTTGTCAAAGACACTTTATCCTCTTTACCCATCCATTGGCTAAACAAACTCCAGCTGTCTACAGCAAACCTAGTGCCATATACGCAGCCTTCAATTTTGTTTAGTTTAACACCAGAAGAACCAATATCAAGCAATTTTGATATTCTTTGGTAGGATAGCAACAATAGGAAACCTGAAAGCTGTTCCAATTAGGCCCAGAGTTTGCTTTGTGTATTCCATTGGAGACATTTAACATTTGACTACTAAATCTTTTACTTCCATAGGTTTAATACATGGATCACACAGGTTTCGATAGGCAATGGGATAATATTTGGAAGTGCCCAGTAGTTATGATAATCAGAGTTGAAAATGCTCAAATGGATTTTTTCTCTCCACTTCCCATTTCTGGAGTAATTACTTCATTTTGCCATTTGATTCAGTCATATCAATCCTCTTTTCAATTTATTAGAAATGGGCTTTCAATAAGTTTGTATGAGAGGGAGCCAGTAGAATTGAGTTCATTATCTTCCTAGCCACCTTTGAGAGGCATCTTCGTATGGATGTATGCGGTTAGATTGGTTTTAGATGGGATCTTTGTACTGTCTGCTTTCCTTTGTTTAGGATGATAGATAAAAGATGGGCTGTCACAACACCAGCGCACGGCCGTCAACCAGTGTGCGGATAGCATCAGGGCGGAATGAATAGATGATGTTAGCACCAGAGTGCAGTGAAAAGATGCCCTCCTATCACCGCAGTGTAGACCAATTATGATGTCCTATTTAGCCCGCTTGATAGATTCATTCATGGAAATTTGACAGATGAGAGCCAGAAGGACCCAAAATATGTGTTAAAGTATATGAGTTTAATCCCTTTTGACTCTCAACAGAACAGTGAAACATCCAACCTAGACTTCATGAAGTGGTACCCTTCTGGACAGAAGTCTATATCTTGAGTAGATGTCTCATATAGTCAGTGTTGATGAAGCATTTCACCTCCAAGAGACAATTTGATTTTAGTACAACACTCATTTTCCATAGATTCCAGCCAAAGTTATCTTGGGTTTAATATTCAAAGGGTTAATTTTAAAAGTGGATGTGGTCACAATATGAAGAAAAACACCAGCTTTTGAATTACTATATAAGTAACCCCCTGCTGTTTTTTTCCATCCCACCAGCAAAAATAAAAAATTGTACAAAGCAAAAAGAAATTGTGGTTTTATGCTCTACAAGAGTTGGGAGTAACCAAAAGGGGAAGTAAAATATCAATTTAAGGTGATTAACTCTTATCCTATATTCTGAAGCCATATAACATATTATGATTGTCCAACAAGGGTACTTGTTACACTCAATGACCGAAACAAATTTTGCTACAATTTGGTGAAGCCTTACAAGTGTTCATTGAGTTAACAGGATAAAAGTACTTGCTGCAACCACAAGATAAATTCTGTTACACAGGCGAGGACCATCTGGGATGTCTTAGATCAATAAATAGGTTAACAGCACACAATTAAGACCATGCTGTGTGCTCAAATTGGCAACCAGTATGACATCACACCTTAGCCCACGTTTTAAATGCTTCACCTTCACTTCCCCAGCTGCACACTAACATTCTAATCCACTCCCAAATAGGACCTGAGTGAACATCTGCTTAGCAGCGTAGCCCTATAATGAAATGTGTCTTTTCACCAATCAAACTCTACACATCCCAGTTAGGAGAAGAATAGAAAAGAGAGAAAGAAAGATAGATTTCTCCCCTTCTAAGCTCCTGAACCTCTTTTCATTCCTCAGCACACTGTTTGTCATCTATTGTATTATCTTGGCTTTGGTAGAGGCGCGTGCCAAGCCCTAGCTGCAGCCTGACGCCCGCCCGCCCCACGCTACCCCTAACAATAGCCCATGCCAAGCGACAATTGTTTGGCTTTGGTGACTCCTAAGCTCCGGATGAAGGGATGCAAAAAATCAATAAAAGACTGGCGTTAGAGGCGCATGCTGGCCACAAGACCAACTCACAATCTACACAAAATATATTATAATTGCATGGTCTTCCATGCCTTATTACTGTCTTTAATTTACCTTAATGGAATTTTTTGTTTTGATAAGATTTGCATGATAATTGTTGATAGTGAAGGAAAGGCTGCCGCTGTTTTTTGGGGAACTCAGAAACTGATGCAAGTTGTTCTTACATGGTTTTAACTGGGATTACTCTTGTATTCCTTAAGGCAAGATTAAGACTGAAATGAGAGAGAGAGAGAGAGAGAGAGAGAGGCAAAAGGGCACACAAAATGGCTTTGGAGTTGTTTTTGATATTCAGAATTTGGAACTGGTCCCATGCCTGAGGGCATCATAAGAACTGAAAAGAACCTCATTATCACAGTTCAAGAAAAAACCTTAGAACCTGGCCATTGAAGGAAAGAAGTTGCAAACAAGTGATCAAAAACCTGCGAAGTGTTTGTGAAAAAGCCAATTGTGCTGAAAATTCAGACATGTCAGATTATGGCAAGTCAGAGAGAGAAAGAGAGAGAGGAAAAAAGGCATGAATCAGAGAATTTCCATACAGTAACTTATCCTTTCTTTCACGACAAAACCTATTGCTGCCTGAAAATACTTATTGGGAGTTGCCTGCAGGGAATGATCACACTTTCAATCACTGATTGGCAAAGTTAGGATATTGTAAAGTTTCACTCGTCACTTGATTGAAAACAGAACTTTTACCACAAAGGTACAGCTGAGGTTCTGTGTTGTTTTGCAATATGAAAATGGTCAAAGAAAATTCAGAAAGCTGGGGTTGTCCATGGAAAATACAAAGAGCTAAGAGTCAAACAAAGGCATCTTGACCAAAGTTTTCTCTTATGACTAAATGGTCAGTTCAAGACATTTTTTAAAATGGTCATTGGAAGACATTTCTAAATATGGTCATTTAAAAACATGACAAAATAGTCATTTTGAGGCTGGAAGAGGCAATTACTCTTAAATAATTTTTAATTTTGGCTACATTAACTCATTTAAATACCTTAGTTCTATTAAATAGCACACAAAAGTGCCCTTTAATGTAATCTTAGTTGGTAAACCTGAATGTTGCATGTTGTATCCTTCTAAGGACATCCCAGTTTTAGTGAGAGAACAGACCAAGTTTTTGGTGTCAGACTAAATTAGTTTTCACTACAGCCTGGTAGAACCAAAGAGTTAAATTTCTAAGTCATTACAATGAAAAATGATACAAGATGGATAACCGATTCTTGTTCCCAATCAAGCGATGTATTATATACTTATGCAAACAATATTCCTCAATATTGCCCCACTCCCAAAAGGCTCAAGCCCCAGGCGATTTATTGGATAATCTACCCTCGAGTAAAACTCCCCTAATTTGAGCAATTGTCCTGCGATATTCTTGTTTTTACAATAACTTCACCATAGGCATCTGCCCAGCTCCAACTTAATGACTCCATGTTTGTGTGGAAGGGATATGTGAAAGACACAGAGGGGAGGGAAACCTTTGTGAGTAAGACCATCAACTGAAACCTAAGAAGTTTTAAGAAGGGATGAAGTCAGAGGATTTGAGAGACTCTGCACACATAGTTGGGAAGGAATCACAAAATCAAACATCGTTTTAGTGGAAGACTGAGGGTTGGGTACTGTGAAAGATTTTGAAGGATGGAAGTGGACTATGGCCTCTGCTCTCCATGCATATTGCTAGATTTCCACCTTAGTTAATTTAAACTTTTCTTGCATATTAACTTCATCAATAAAAAGGTGATGATAACAAAGATGATTGGTATTCTAACATTTCGATCGTGGAGCAGAGTCATCTTTTACTTTAAATTTTAGAGCCATTTGTAATTTTATGAGCCTTTCCATCTCCTCCTGTCATAATTTCTGACTAAAGATATCTCTGTGTTTTGTATGAATGTTACAAAAAAGACTATCCATGCTTGTTTTGAGATAACATTAGATTAGTGCTTATAACCCATTCTAGAAAAATATGAAGAAACAGAAACAAAACAAGACAAAATTAAGCCTTTTAGTTAAAATATAAACACTGAACTTTAAAACACTGGGCCACTTTTAAACAGGAATTTTCACCAACTTGGTGTAATTTCCTCACCTTTTATTTAAAGAGGATAGGAACATGTAATTAACTTTATACTTTCAATTTTACTTATCTCTTAACAATTACAATTTTGATGTATAATCAAACTTTATTAAGCCAGGCGGCAAGGCAAAAACCTGATAACGATCAATTTCCAGCTAGAATTAATCAGAAATTTACATGCATAATGACCTTCATAACTCTAGTTATCTCATTTCAAATTCAATAATCCAGCCTGTTTTGCATAGCGTGTAAGGCGAAGATTGTAGCGGCTTTGTATTGATCTAAGCATACTGGTTTCCATTCTATTTAAAGCAGGTCAAGTACATTCAAATGTCAGATTGACAGAGATAACCTCCCATCTTTCAATTGAAACAAGATTACATTTTGGGAAGAGGCCAATCATATTTTTGATTATGTAATGAATACAGACAATTTATGAACCATATTCATTAGCTTTCAAAAGTTAATTGCTTTAAATTTGTAATCCTATAAGGATGTTGATATATTGTCAAAGTTAAAAAATGTTATTGATGCAGCAATGTAAATACAAGAAAAATTAGCAAATCTTGAATCATAGTCAGACTCTTCTTAAATCTTATTAATAATTAAAACCTAGCAAGCAAAATATAAATTAGCTTGTTCAGCTATACACTATACACATTTTGAGAGGGATGTTTCTTAATATAGTTTCTTTACACTTTAAAACATCAGTGTATTGTTGAAAACACTACACTACTTTTTTGCAAAAATGAAGATCGATGGTTAACTCACCATAATCTGAGTCACAGTAATGCTGCTGAGGATGCTTAGGCAAGCAGGTACAGGCTTGGACAAAGTTAGCCTCCATCAGAAAACAGCTTAGGAGTAAGACCATGAACATCACCATCATCATCATGCTCCTTCTCATTGCCTGACATAGCGCCTCCATCTTCAATCAGACGTGTTGTTTACTAGTGAGTAGAGTCAGCTTGGATGTGGATGATGTAACTCTGGATATGCTCTTCAACAAAGTGTAACTTTAGGCGTGGAATTCCTCTCGCGTAAGACTACACCTGATTGGCATCTCATTCAAGATTGGATGAGAGAGAGAAGATCATGCTATGACCTCTTTGGCTGATGTTTTCAAACCCTACTGAAGGAGATGGAGGGGAGACAAGTGTTGCGATTGTCCAAATGTTGATCCTAAATCCTGCTAACCCGGCTGGAGATATGGCTTATTAGGGGATGGATGAAGCCAAAATACAAACAATGCACTGGCTTGACTTAAGGGTGAAGTCACAGCATGCATACACCAACAAATAGGCAGGATGTTTGTGGCTGTTTTATAACAAAGTTTGGCTTTTCAGAATAACATGTAGCTTTTTGAGCTCTAAAGTAGTACTCTTGGTAGGCTAATATATATGGTGACTGTATGAAGTTCAGACTTGCTCTGACTGCTCAGAATCCCTGCTCAGAATCCCTGTAAGCCAAAGTTGTTTTCCTTCATCTACTCTAGCCAGACTATCCCAATGAGATGAAGAATAGAAAGATGATGGTAGGCTGAGCTCTGCCAGCACGCGAGGGCACGTGGGACCTTTGATAGCTCTTGCATGAATAACTCTTCTACCGCAGCTACACTTCAAACAAAAGTCTGGCCAACATGTGGAAGTAGAAAAAAAGAGGATAGAATCACTTGAATTGATGCTGCTGCACCCCTGAAATAAGTTGTGGTACAGAGTGAGAGGTAGAGAGAGCGAGCAAGAGATAAAGACGGGGAGAGAGAAAGAGAGAGAGAATATAATGCTAGTACTTAGCACAAGAGCCAACCTGGTAAATAAGCACCCTGCTTCCAAAGTATGTTCTTTATACCAGCCCCATGCACACACGAGAACAAAAGAAGTCGCGTGGCTGCAGGAGCGAAGGGCACGCACTCATGCACCCTTGCGATCAGATCAGACCCCCAGCACAATGAACTTCCAGTCTCGCTTGGCTGGCTGGCTGGCTGGCTGGCTTGTGGTAGTAGTAGAGCACTATTAAACATTAAACCTCCCTGCTACTGCTGCTATACTATGGTCTTTAGTATGCATTATCGATGCAGGGGGTGTATACATGCATATTTAGTAGAGTTTGAATGGGCTTTGGGCGCGTGCCTATAGCACCTGGTGCTGGTCTTTGTTTACTCACGCACTCATGCTTGCTCAACCAAATAGACCCCCTCCCCCCTCCTCTCTTTATCGTTATATGTCCACATAGACCCCATAAATGGAGATAAAATAGGAGATGAAACCGAGCAGATAGGGACCTTTTGAGAGAGATACATAACTATAGTGTTGTGGCTGCAGGTGCAAGTTTCGATCTGTGATGAACAATTTCTTCTCTATCACGGATCAAGTTTGATTCAATTAAACTTGACATGTACTGGTATCTTCTCTTTACAAATAATTATCACCATTATTAAATTACATTTATGGAAGGGTAATGGAGATTGGAAAAGGGAAGAATTGACAGGAGAGTGGCGGTAGCACATTAAACAAAATATTTGGTTAAATGAGAAAAGAAGTGTATCAGAAAGAAAGAAAATCTTCAGAATTACCCTTTTCCAATTGTTTTATATGGAACTTTGTTTTAATCAACATTGGTTAACTCTGCCACAATATACTGTTAGGAAGGCGGTAGAAAAAAACCTATTGCAATTTGAAAGAAAAAAATAGATCAAAATTCAGAAGATTAATCTGTTATTTTGGTAAAATATATTAATTTGTTAGAAGATTATGTTTCTTATGTCAGGTTAGGAACTCTGTTTCTCTTTCATCTTCATTTGCCATTATTAGATTAGTTTCATTTTCATTTTGTTGTTGTTGCAGTTTTGTGACATAGTTTAATCATCTATCTAGTACTTTTGTTATTGTGCTATTGCCATTATCTCCATATATTGTGAATTATGTTTAATTAATCATTCTGTTACGTATTATCCTTCATTCTCTTTTAGTCCATCTGTATCTATATCTTTTGTCTATCACTTCTCTTTCAACATCCCACATCTCCTCTTGCTCTCTATCTATCCCTCTCCCTCTCCCTTTTGTCCCCCTTTCCATGTTCACCCCATCTCTGTTTTCGCATTCTCCCTCTTATTTCTTTAATACAGTTATTCCCTTGCACTCTTTCTCTTCCTCACCCCTCTCTCTCTCTCTCTCTCTCTCTCTCTCTCTGTCTCTTTCTTTTATTCTCTCTCTTTATACCTTTCTCCTCTCTCTTTATACCTTTCTCCCTCTCTTTCTCCCCCTCTCCCCCTCTCTTGCTTAATCTCTCTCTTTATATCTCTGTTTCTCTCTCCCTTCCATTTTGCTCTCTCCCTTCCATTTTGCTCTCTCCTTCAGTCATATGTTGGAACTTTTTAAAATATTTTTCATTTGTGCTCATGTTCAGCTAATTTTAGCTCACGTATTATCAACATTATTATGTACCATACCATTTCACTCTCTTCTCTGCCTCTCTGTATGTCTGCATCTCTGTGCCCCCCCCCCTGCTCTCTCTCTCTCTCTCTCTCTCTACAACTCTATCTGGATCTTCAGACCTACTGTAGATATGAACTCATTAGCCTTCATTGGTAAACCTATTGAGTAAACATTCTTATCTCCAGCTGTGAAATCTTCCCTGCTTATCTCCTTATGATTGTGTTTACTGGCTTAGCTCCATTTCAACTTGAGTCTACTTAGCAATTGATCTCTCTCATAACTGTGGCTGTTTAGCAAACAATTCTCTATGCTAGACACAATAGGAGTTAAAAGTAGAGTGAGCCATTTGCAAACTTACCAAATCCAAATGTATATCTTAGAATTTGAGTGCAAAATATTATGATGAGATAGGATTTGTCATTTGTAATGGCAGTTAGCTTGAGGTACACCAGTTTTGGGGATTGTGATGATTTATTATCTATCAAATTCTTAAAGCCTCTACTAGAAGCACTATCACAAATATCAGGTCAGCTGTAGCAGTATGGTCAATGTTAACTCAATGTTAACATTTTAGTTACGGTTTTATAACTTTGAAAGAAAGAAACTCATGTACTCTATAGATGTATCAAAGAACATTTACTTTAATTGATTATTCTGAAAGCAAGCAAGACATCGACTAAAATGAATGAAACAAAAGTAGACACATCAGTTATTCATTTGCAAACCTTCAGTAATTTTTCTTCTGTAGTCTTTTGAAAGCCTGCAATTCTAGAGATGGAAGACATTTGGGGGATGTCCACTAGAGCTTATTAGAAATACATATTCACCTTCAAGTGTTTTCATTGATGTACCAACATGATTTAAATTACTTTATTCTACCAGCATAAAATCGAATGGCAAATGAAAATATTGTAGTAAAAATAAATGTAGGAGCAATGGAAAGAGTAGCAGAGATTAAAGCAGTTGTATATTGTAGAAGAGGAAGGATGGTAATTGGAAGAAATAGAAGTCCTCATCATTAGTAGTAGCAGTAGCAGTAGTAGTAGAGGTAATAGCACTATTGATGGTATAAGTAGTAGAAATAACATGAGTTCATATAAAGAATGCAGGAGAAGCAACATGATTGAGGAACAAAAAACAAAAGGATGCATTTTTTTTTCTCACAAGGAGTGATATTATATAGAGGTAGGTATGAAGAAATGTTAGTATGATTTATACAATATGAACCTTCAGCAAAACCATTTTTAGGAATTTTAGAATACTATCATCAATTATTGTCTTTTATCAGCAGATCGAAGGTTATAGATATTTATCCTAACATTATATACAATTGTACAATGATACAAACAGTCACTGGTTTTTCAAAATATTGGTTATTCATCTGAAATATATGAATTACTATTAACATCACAAATGATTTAAAATATTTACATGTACTACCTTTCATATAGTGCTCTTCAACTTCACTTGTATCGTTTTTCTTTTCTCACAATCAATCTATTATAAATCGGTGACAGAACAAAGCTAAAGTTATGGAAGACAAAAGATGATAATGTAGACTAATTATAAGTAATGGATTAACAAAACACACTGAATTTGTTCAAATAATATTCAATAAACATACCGAGGGAATTAAGTCAGCAATATTTACCCAAAAAATAGAAAACTTGCAGAAGAAAAAAAAAGTCAAGTACTAGATGCAGACCAACCAAAATCAAATTCGATAAGGCTGGTTTTTATGAAATGGCCTCAGCTTAAAGATACTAATTCCATTGTGACAAAGTCCTAAAAGTCATTGAAAATTAGATGCAGACCAAACAAAATCCAATTTAATATGTTGTTGGTTTTATGAAATGGCATCAGCTTGAAAGATGCTAATTACATTGTGAAATAATCCTGAAAGTCATTGCAATTTACATAAATGTATTGTAGAGTGTAATGGAAAAGATCCTTGGTAGCTGAAAGAAAAAACAAAATTTAGAGAGTGGAAATTGATGCTGCTCTTTTAATAAATATAATAAGAATTAATTTTGTAATATGGTATATATGACTTTAAAATCATACATATCATGATAACCTTTTTAGAAATTTCAAAGAAATTCCTTGATATTTTCATCATCTATATAATCATTTTGTGAAACCAGCAAGATATTGCTTTACAAATAATCCTCATCTATAATCTTGTTTTTGTCGACTTTGTTTAGAAAATAGGGATTTAACAGTATACAATATATCTACATAATTATACTTTTATACAACATTTGAAAGACCCACTCTATTAGAATAGTGACCCTTTTAAAAATATTAAACATTAGTTAAAAGACTATTAGTCAAGTTCAAACATATCAATGTGCCTGGATCTTTGCATTTTTTGAAGGTTTTATATATTTTTGT
This sequence comes from Mesocentrotus franciscanus, assembly GCA_037976565.1. Lineage (NCBI taxonomy): Eukaryota > Metazoa > Echinodermata > Echinoidea > Camarodonta > Strongylocentrotidae > Mesocentrotus > Mesocentrotus franciscanus. The sequence goes on along the minus strand of CP137666.1, from coordinate 58,706,616 downwards.
GCTCCTATTTTGTGCATGTGTTTTGCATATTTGTGTGGAGACTGAGGGCAATAAATAAGAATTTTAAAACAAGATAGTGTAATGTCAAATATCCTTAGGAAATCAATGCAGAAAATGAATTTGATTTTATGTTGGGTTAAAAAAAAAGTTATCTTGAGATATGTGATGTAGGAATTTCTTTCTGAATGTAAACATTTTTATATTGAAAAATAGCAGTAAGAATTATCAATGCAATATGTAAGTATTTTAAACAGAAAGAAATTATGATTGCATGGATAAGCTCCATTTAAAATTACATTGAACTGAATATTTCATAAATTCTAATGAAATTCTTTATATTTGTTTTGCTTGTTCTTCTTAAAGTCTGTACGAATGAAAGTAAATCAATAAAATATCAAATGACAATTACTTATGAAATCTATACATTAAAATCTAATAATACCTTTACACAAAATATACAGTACCTTTAATAATTAAAATAACGATCGCATACCAGTGATTCCCTGTAAATGTGGTCTTGAATTAGAAAATATGATGTAGTGTACTAACAGTTCATCCGTTTAGAGTCAAGAGGGTGTTAACGCTGTAGATGTGCTTAAGTGTAAGAGTTAACACCTTCTAGCTCCAAACAGACAATTTATCCCTTTCCTTTGTTTAAAATCATTTGAAATTGTTTGATTTCATATTTTACTGAATGTTTATCTCCTGGTGGTTCTCCTTCTTACTTGTTTAGAAAATAAAGTGGGTATTTTGAATGTTTGGTAATTATTCAGAAACTAACAAATTAGTTTGATAGTTATGGATGATGTCAAACACTGAAGTCTTCAAAGGGGAGTGTCCATTATTAGTAAATTATGTACATTGTACACAAAGAGCACTTCACTCCAACAAGACGAAGAGAATCAGGCATGATGGGTATAGGGAGGATGCCCTCTGTTGGTGCCTCATGGCATGAAGCCTCGGCTCTGCGTCCTTCCCTTAGCTCGTCTCCGGATGCACCGGCGCATGTCCGTCTTTCCGTTCCAGAAGCACTGTCCGCTGGCGTCTCGGGAGCAGTAGGCATATTGGCTCTCACAGTCATCCCTCAAGTGAGAAAGGTCCCACATGCAGACGTTAGGCACGGGTTCCGTTGGGCAGTAGCGCCCGTAGCAGGGGGAGATCTGACCAAAGAAACAGAATGGATATCATCAGAAGGCATTTCTATGATGAGATGAAGATTAGAAGTCAAAATATATGTATCTCTGTGCTTCTCAAACTTGGTAAATTAATTTGAGTCTATGATTGAATTCTCAAATTTCAAAAACAGACAAATCAAATAATGGTGTATTAGGATTGGTGCACTATTCAGCAAGGTAGTCACAAATGGATGTTGTATGCTAGTTTTTGAGGGACCTAACAACATTTGCCTCAAGTTTGACATAAATAATGCTTTGCAAGGTCAACCTTGGCAAGCAAAGCATTAATTAACTTGTATGTCAGCAAGAATCAATTGCTTGAAATTTTTTTTGATGTAGCAACCTGTTTCAAGCATATCTTAGAAATCTCTCTGTAGGAGGTGAAGGAAGAGAGAAGGAGAGTGGGGAGGGGGGAGCTAGGATGATCAGGCAACAAATGTGGTGAAGAAGATATCATTTCTTGAGAGTCAGAAGATAATGTCATGTCAAAGATTTTGTCAAAGATTAATCAAAGAATTAAAAAATGTCTATTTCAGTCAGCTGAATGTATCTTTCATTTCCTTCTCACCCCACCCACCTCAAAAAAGGAAACCTCATGACATCTTCATGATCTATGATGAATGATAGGGTTTCAGAGTAGACTCCCTCTGGATTCAGGTCAGGATATAATTAGCGTATCATTAATAATGACTTCCTCAAAATCAAGTCTCTGGACAACCTGACCCTGTCACAGAGTTCTATGACATCTCTTTCAGGTGTCTCCTACAGAAGATAGCCCACATAGGATCAAGACCATCATTTAATATGCCATCTTTAGCTACCTGTACTTATTTCTATTTCGCTCAACTCCAGATGTAACTTGTAGGTTACTCAATAGTTCATTCTGAAAGCGGCCTTTAAACCAGGCTGATCTTACAGAGTCTAATTTTCATTAAACTATACAAAGGAAGTAATCATCAATGTATTCAAAGATGATTTTTGTCATTTGAAAAGGAATGTTCAGAGATCCAGAAATGATGTTTTACCGGTATTTGATTTTGTTTCCCTTTTTGTTCCCTTCTAAATGGTATTTGTTTACCGTTTTAAAGAGAAAAAAGGATGACAAGTTTTAAATGGTAAATGTAGTGTATAACATTCTCAAAATACCAACCACTTGGTTACATTTCAAATATCTTATAAGATTATATGTCACCGATATTTTTGAATATTTTGTTCCTGACAGTGTGCTCTATTGAGTGTTTTCTTTCATTATGCTTTCATAATCTGTTTCAAGAGGAGAGATATGGTGAATGGGTGGCAGTAATGCCTTTGTGTGTGTGTAAACTATCAGTTGATAGAGTAGGTTAGCTCAATGAGTGCCACTCAGAGAGAGGGCATACTCCCTCTTGTGGCAGTACATTGTGGTTTCTTGACTAACACAAAGAGGCCTGTAGTAAAATCATTCATGAAAACTGTCAGCCAATATTAAAAGTTTTGTTGGTATTTATGTATTGTTATGATACTAAAAACCAGCATGTGGACATGTCATATAACTCATGATATATTGTTGAATAATGTGAAATAAATGTGTCAGCAATTATTTCCTATGTGATAAAGATGGTGGGGATGATGATGATGAATAATAAGATGAATATGCTGATGATTAATATGCCACCATGTAGATCATGATAATGGTTGAATGTGATAGAGATGGTGGTACATTTAATAAACCAAGAAGATAGTGACAAATGTAATAATTTATCGAAAATGACTGAATGGTCAAATTAATGAAGAATAGAACTTGGAATTGGCACTGAAACTGGGATTTAGAACTGAAAGGAATAGTACTTACTTCACATTTTCCACACTGTAATTTGTAGGTATGTTTGATGCCTTGTCTTTGTCTCTTAGTGATGTTCTTGTATCCCTCCTTCCAGTTACAAGATGAAATCCTCAGCTCAGCATTGTAAAATGTTCCTGCAAGGAGTGATAAAGAGAAGTAAGGGTAATACTGGCTCAATTGAATATTCATCATAATATAATTTTCCTAAAGAAATTAGAGTCAACACTGTTGTAAAACTAGACATTTATGCACATTGTTGAGGATACTGGCCATCTTCACGATAAGAAAATTTGCCAATTGCAAATATTTAGTGTTTTGTCAATTGAGATTTAATTATTTCGAGGCAGGAATCTTTTGGAAATCTGAACTTCTTGGATATTCTTAAACATTTCATGCATTTGGAAGTCTCTGGTTATACAGTATCATTTAGCATCAAACAATTATTCCGTCTTGGTGTCTGCTGGGAGCCGGAAGGCATTCATTCATATCATTTTGCTTGGAGTTGATGCACTCTTTGCTTTCAGCAGATGATACTTATCCACATACATATTCTACTTTTCTTTTTTGGTGTAGCCAGGCTTGATCAGACCAGCTGATATTTTGGGGGTTATTATTTTTAGGTAACAGAGGATCTGGTGTTTTCTGGCTCTGTGCCTGAAGAGTGTGTCCCAGCGCATGACGCAAGTTGTGCTCTACGGCCAGGTATGCCGATGGCCGACGCCCTTTTTAGTAAAGGTGAATCCAACTTGTAAATATACAAAACTAACAGCATAGCAGGCATTTCATGAAAGTCAACAATTGTCAAGAATAATAGAGTGTATTGACATCAATATTCAAGGTTATTCATGGTGACATGATATATTCATTATCCCCTGATATCAATAGATACTATAAATTTGATAATTGCCTGTTTCTATTAGTTTAAAGATACTATGTCCCTTTTGCAGCCAACATCAAATTCTGTAGAACTTTGCAGGAATTTTGAATATGTCATGTATGTCCTATCTGTGAAATTTAAACGTTAGCAGTGTCCTAATATTCAAATTATGCAAGGAAACCTGTTTACTTGCTAGACTTCACTGTCAGACACTATTGAGTGACTGACTGGCTTTTTTTTCATCTTTGGTAATAACATACATAAGATGAGCTATAAAGGGTACATGAGCATTTGTCTACATCAATACCCACTTCTTGTAATGGCCAAAATTAAACTGATTGAATCTTTGCGCAGCATAAACGTACGACCATTCGGTACAATGGTCTGAAAAATCAGACTATTACTTACTGGCTCTATAGCTCTTAAGTCGATTCGACAACTAATAGTCGTTATTTTCCCACTTAAAGACATTTTCAAGCCCCCCTTTTTTTAGGGAAGTTCTAAATTAGTATTGTCTTTCAAATGCCTTTGGAATTTAACCTTTTCATTTTTTTGGCCTGCAAATGGAACATAGTACCTTTAAATCAATTGTCAATATGTGTTGATAATTGAAATGTCGGTAAATGAACTCTCAGTTCTACTTCTGTGTACATATAATCAGATCATATTTTCTGGAGGCAATAAAAAAACAAAGTATAGATAGGATTTATGTGAAGATACTTTTTTGTAAGTGTTAGCAATCCACTTAAGTTAAGTTAAGTTTTATAACAAAATAAGGTGCTTCTTTAAATGTGATTGCATCCTTGAAATGAGGTACTTTTAGACTATTAAATATAGTTGATATCGATATCCAGACTAAACCAACATAGTCCCAGTGCTCAGGGTTAGTGTGACTCTTTGACTGAATCTTCAGACTTTAATCTACTGTTTTATAATGGGATTGGTATGCACCTTGGAATTCTGTGGCGAGCCAGAAGGGCTTTAACTCTCCCTTAAATAAACTTAATGCCCTCTGGCTCTCAGCAGACAGTATTCTTTCTCTACTTATAGAGTATGGATGTCATTAATTCTCATCTATAGTATAATATGCCTCGTCATTGTCTGATGTTATCTCCTCCATTCTGCCGTTAGTTTGAACTTTGATGAAGGTCATGTAACCGTGTTTCCTGACGTGGTTTAATCTCAGGTTGCTCTTCCTCCTCCATATGCACCTCTTTGCTCAACGTCTAACCTGTTTGGGTTTTAAAGGATGCTGTTGTACCTCATCAGCTGAGGATTTCCTTTTTATTTATAGCAATTTCCTATTCATTTATTGGTAGAATTTGTGGATATTGATTGATTTCATCATGAATTGATGTTGTTATGTTTTTTCTCTTAATTTAACAATCTGCTTGTAGGGCAATTGTAACACACAAAGCCTATAATAAACCTTGCCCCTATATGGAGAGAAGGGTAAGGGATGTTTTTTGCGAATCTTGATATACTGGTTAAAAATGCAGTAGATTTGTAAAATGTTGTCCTATGATATTAGGAGGCAAGATGGCTCAGTGGTAGTGCAGTTGTAATGTAACTAAGGGTGCGTTCAAGCGATTTTTTGAAGCTAGAATCACAAACATGAATCACAAAACCGATACAAAACACGGTTACTGCGGGAGATCGTTCAAGCGATTTTCCATCACCGCTAATTCTCGCTCATTTCAAGCCCACCCAGGAAGAATAAAGCGATAATATATATAATAGATAATGACGTCATAGAATCATGATTGAGATCTCCGTTCGTTCAAGCGAATTTTAGCGACCGTGATTCTGCAGAATCATGATACAAAACGTATCTTTTTCAGCGTTTCATGTTTGTGTTTTTAAACACGTTTATTTTTACGACCGACAAAAAATCGCTTGAACGCAACCGTGTTTTAAACTAAACGTCTTTGAAAACCGTGATTCTAGGGTGAAAAAGTGTCGATTGAACGCACCCTAAAGGTCCTGAGTTTGAAACCTAGTCAGCACATTTTTGCCCTTTAGTAAAGTATTAATCCCCAATTGTCAAGTCTTTGGCGTAACATGATTGCTTATGTACAAGCTTATACTTGCTTGTAATTTGGTAAAATGCAAACATCATTATCATATTATTCAAGTATTTATGTTTATGTTTCTTACTATCTTTCAGACATAATTTATCTGACAACAAGAATTAGTATTCCTTTAATTTTTTTCTCATTTTTCTTTTAATGGGGGTATTCAGATGAGCTGTACACCTGACAAGCATTCATTTCAAATTCAATGTCTTCTCAGTCTCCATTCTCTTGATAGTCTATCAGCAAATGTCAGAATGACAAATTAGCAGACCGTGATGGCAATCTCTCTCTCTCTCTCTCTCTCTCTCTCTTTCTCTCTTGGCTGAGATCTTTTGAGAGGTGTAACCATCTGTTTATGATATGAATATGATCCAATCAAGAACAGCTGGCCATGGTGATGAAATGACCAGCACTCCTGCTTGAGATAGTGTTCAATGTGGAGAGAGAGGGGGAAAGGAGAGGGAGGGGGAGAGAGGAAGAAAGAGGGAAAAAGAGGAAAATAGAGAAGAGAGAAAGAAAATAATAGGAATAGAGGACAGAGTGTAGGCAGTCAGAGTAGTAGATGGAAAATGACAGAAAATATGAAACAGGGGAGAAATAATTAAAGGAAATGTAGATAGGTCAAGAGAATTAGAATGGGAGTTTGTAGGGGAAGTCAGGGACCCAGAGTTTGTTCTTTTCCAAATTTTCTTTAGAAAGTTAATAGCATAATCATCTACTATTCCCAAATAAAAAACTTATATATTTAAAACCTAGTAAGTATTCATGAACCTTTAAAGAAATCTCTTTGCCTCCGAAATCATCTTCATATTCTTTCAAAGATGAAATGAAACTTATTGAATTTATAGTGAAATGCAAATTCCATATCAAACATTTAATCTCAAGTATGCTGAGGTCACTAATGTTATTTCTTCAATTCTTCTTCTGCATTTTCTTTAGTGATACTTTTTGGGTGAAAACATTCTTGATTTATTGGGCATCAGATTCTGTATCAAGCAAAGGTGACACCACAAGAGAGGAAATTTATGAGACAGTGTGATTAGGAGGGTGCAGCTGGTTAAGAAAGAGGCTGGTGTCACATTATTCTCTATGATAGCAGGCCTCCTGTTAAAAGTACATATCAATTTTTATGGGTGCATTTTTTTTTCTTCAGTTACCTTGGCTCAGAAAGTAAAAAACAGCAAACAAACATAGTTGAAAGTACTAAGAAAGATGATTAAAATTTGATACAGGACAAGATATTGTTCCTTTTCTATTACAATAGGAATTCTATCTGCACCATGATATAGATCACCCTGGATATCATGACTACATGAGTAATTCCAAAGCATTTCCATACCACCTTGCTTTCCCATAAACTTTTGGACAGAATTTTCTACATCTTTTTTGAAAAATTAATTGAAATTGTAGCTGTTTGCTAATATGAGTGTGATATTGTCATAGAATATTTCATACCATCAATCTTGTGAAATACTAACTCACTTCTAAAAGAAATAATAAAAGTTAGGTGTAGTTAATGTAGTTAACAAATTATAGTATAAACTCATGATATAATATTTATGTACAAAATTTCAGTGCAATTTATGAAAAAGTAAATAATTACAAGTTGTGAATTTGTAAAGGACAAATGTTGTAGCTTGACTGGTTGGATCTATAAATAATGTTCCTTTCTGGAACCAATAACTGCTATTAGATCTTAGTGGAAATTCTTTTTGCAAAAGATTCTGTCTTAAGATCCATTCACTCTTTACTGATTTCAAAGCAGTCTTTAAAAAAAACTTACAAATGCTCAGTCCAGTTTTCAGAAGAGACAGTGTCATGGTCATCCTGCATCCGACAATTTGCTCTGGTCGTATTTGCTCCCAGCTTTCATTTCATCAGAGGTACAGGTTTAGGGCTTTGATTGTAAATTTGTTCTAGGTTTAAGATTCAGGTTGGGTTTGGTTTAGGTTTATGGTTGGGTTTGGTTTGGTTTAGGGTTGGGTCCAGGTTTAATATTAGGACTTTAGTTAGTGATGTGAAGTGACTAAAGAGAAATTTCTGTTGGAGCATGTGTGGTCATTGCAACCATGAAATACTGCAATGAATTTCAGCAGTAGACTGTTTATTCACCTGCTTAGGTCTGTAGTAGATGGTCATCATGTTTTTTCCTTGAATTGAACATTAAATCACTCCTCTCCAACGATCATTGCTTTTCTAGAGGATAAATAGGAAGTGTTTTATTTGATGATGTTTTCAACCAAATCTCCTACTTAGTACTTAGTGATGATGTTTCCATGTAAAAAGACCGATAAAAACCCTATCCTGTCTAGCCAGTGTCCAGCCATGCTTGTGTCTCAGAAATACTGTTCCCTTTTCTCAAAAATAGTAATTCAGCCCTTATATGGAGAGGAGTATGTATGGTCGGCGCAGAAGTAGTTTTAGTTTATTGAATATTTCAGTCCTTCCATTAGTTCCAAACTTGTAAATTTTGCATGTGTATTACAATCAAGAAACTTGAAGAAACATCTTATTCACCTTCTGGGCACCCATGTTTTTTGACAGTTGTCGTAAAGAGCAAAATTTTGACTGACACTGCTATGTTTCATTCATTAAATATATTTTCATTGATAGAAATTATATGATTAAGTTAAATGTATCTTGTTTCTGCAAGAAAAAATATGCACCTTCTAATTATAGTCCAAACACTGTTCATCTTTCAAGCTCTTTGATGGGATTTGCAACCCATTGCATAGAAGGATTTCTTTCTGCAAGAAAACTTTTAGAATATAGGTACATATATTCCCTCAGACATTACACTCCCCTTTTTATCAAAATCATAGATTCATTGAATTCAGATCAGAATTTCTTCCTGCATTAAGAGATTAATTTGATAACATTGGACAGACATCCACCTTTTTTTGGGTGCAACTTCACTATCGGGAGAGATATCTCCACACGAACCACAAGAAGGTCAAAGGACGGAAGTTTCTATGCTTCTCTGACGGTCGCCAATGAAGTAGGACACTGAGGATGATGGGAAGATGACGGATTAGGAATCTTATTTAAAAGAATATCCCTGGTCAGTTGATTGATAAAGGAAGAACCGTGTACCAGCTAGCTGGAAATTTTCATGTCTTTTCAACATGTCTTACTCGACCTTTAGGTGGAAGAGACATGCAAGGATAAGGTAAAGGTAAAAGGCCCAGTGGTGTTCCAAACTGACCTCGGATGCACTTGTCATCTTACAGAACTGAGAGTGATTTTGAAAGTCAGAGAGTTTGGTAGCAAGTTATTGCCTACTTTGATTTCTTCTATTTAAAAAAGTTTTAACTTGAAATAATTGAGTATTTGCAACAGGGTAGATTAATGTGGAAATAGTAACACCAGTACCACTGCTATCACTATTCTACTGCTCCCAGTCATTTGCTATGGAAGTATTTACTGTGGTTTTACTGGAAATGCTTTGAATACCAATACCACTTCTATTACTACCTATTTGTAATAACAGTAATGGCTCTCATGTCTGAATGATTGTATTTGGCTAGTTGGTATGATATGATTGTTGCATGACACTAATTTTTTAATAGTCTCTAGCCTGAGTTATTTTGGTCTTTATTTACCATTCAATCTCTTAACTGGCCAAACTATTTAGTAAAGATTGATGAGAAAATGAAAAAGTAGAAGAAAAATTCTTTAACAGATCTTGCTGAGGGACAGTAAAGAAGAGAGAGACAGAGAGAGAGAGAGAGAGACAGACAGACAAACAGAGATAGAGAGAGAGAGAGAGAGAGAGAGGGAGAGAGAGACTGAGAGTGGGAGAGAAAAATAAAAGAGAAAAATATGGGTAGAGAGAAAGAGAGATTGACAAGAGGAGAGAGAGACAGAGACAAAGAGAGAAAGAAAGAAATAAATGGACATAACCAGGGTTCATGCACTTTCAGACCGGCCGATACACCATCGTCATCTGCAAATGCCATATTTACATTTCAGAAATGCATACGGTCTGACTGTACTGGTATGTGCCCCTCAGCCATGCGCATCGATCACTCTAGCCATCTTCTATGTGTTACGTTGTACTTCATTAATACTGGATTAAAGGACGGGAAGATATTGTTGCAGTTCTAAAGAAAGGAGCATGTAGATGTTGACCCTCTGCATTGAGATTTGTACTTTATATATTTGCATGTATTCAATGATGGCACATACCTTGTATTTCAACCACTTCCTATTTTAAACAGAGAGGATGAGTTTGCAGACGGAGGGGTAGGGGAGGTTAGAGGGCCTTTCCCCATGGCCATGCATTCACTTCCCATTTCTTTGATCCTTGAACTAACCCAATGGAGACAATGGTGTCTATTCCATATCTATTTTTCACTTTAACAGAAATCACATACAGTTAATACATTTATGTACCAACATTCTTTGAATTCCCTGCTTAGATGCATGTCTTAATAATAATCATGGAGATTAAAATATCACTGCACCTCCCACTGATGTCATCCCCCTCTTACCCCCACTCCTCCCTACACCACTGTTGTCACTGTACATCTCATGTGGTTCTCCAATCCCTCCATCACCATCCCCAACTCAACCCTTCCCCATTCTCCCCCTCCCCACCAACCCCCACTCCAAAATAGACTTGGATGTAACACCTCAGAAAGTTGGTCTTGCTGAACTGGTTTGAAATGTCAGGGACATGCCAGGGAAGAGCCCCCATCCATCATCTCAGGGATAACTGGTCTGGACTCACCATCACCATCACCATCACCCCAGCTCAGCTAGCTCCTATGGGCTGTATGCCAGCTCCAAGCTATCCGCGCTTGGCAGTGGGAAAAGCAATGACCAAGAACAATAGAATTCTTACCCCACTTTTTCTGGTGTATATTTAGTGCAGGGTTTTAAAGCATAAGGTGTTATTGGAATGGGTGTCAATGATCTCTCTATGCATGTATCTGGCTTGTGGAGAGGCCCACAACTTTTTTTGGATGTAGGATTGGATGAGATTGAGTAGGAGTTGCAGGGTTTGATTAAAGAGTTAAGCTGATTTGACTTTATCACTCTATTTGATTTGATTTTCAGTTGCTTCAAACATCTTGATTAAATAACAATGCTCCGCACGACTGTCACGCTGAATCAGATGTGACTTATATGAAGTCGATTCATGGATACATTGATGTTGTAAACCCCATTGGCAACTCTCCATTACTGTTTTGACTGAGCAGAGAAACAAACTAACATTTAGACTGAATTTAAGGTATTTAACAAAATTAAAAAAAAATAAAAAATTAGGCCTATAATACTTTTTAAATTCATTTGTCATAAAACCAAACACAAAAATCACATTTTCAATATTTGTAATGAATAGGTGATAAAGGATTGGCTTAAAATTGAGAATTTGATATCTTATGAAGATATGAGCTAATTTTTTTAACTGTTAGGTAATGACAGAACATACCTGCTAGAACGTAGACCTGTCCCACTTCTAAGTCTGTGACTCCGCATGCTGCATCAATGGCCGCTGTGGCGATCTTGGCGATAGACTTGGGCATCAAGAGATCATCTCCCTTATAGATCTTCTCAACCTTGACGGTATATTCCAGTTTGATTGGGCGGTTCTCCTCCATGTACTGGGGCGCCTGAAGACCAGCGGGTACCCTGACCTGGGAAAATGTGTTTTTAGTAGAAAGAATGGATTATTACGAGACAAATAAATTCTTGACATCAAGAAGTACATTCTCTTATTGAAGTATTGATTTGCAAAATTGTAAGATTAGTCAATGCATTGCCCAAGGGTGTACAAATGGGTATTATTTGTGGATTAAGAGAAGCTAGTCCCTTTTGAATCTTCATAACCTAGACATACCAACAAGACTGACACCAGACCAAATGAACAAGTGACATTACCCCTAATGACTTGGAGTCAATTTGGAGTTGGTTTGGTGGTGTGAACGAAGGTATCATTGACCAAGTGTAACATACCAATTCTCAGAAAATATTGTTCTTCAGGCATGTATGTGAAATTGTTTGCAAGGTAAGGCTATTTCTCAAAAGTCAAAACCAAAAAACAACTCTCTCCCCTCAAGACCGAAGTGGAACAAAGGAAGGGAATAAAAGCCAGAAATTCTAAGACAATCTAGGGGATGCTGAAGGTGCTTACCTGAGGTAATCTTGGCATAGCAGCAAGATTCATTGATGCTGCCAATAATCCTTCACTCTGTTCCATGATCGGTCCCTCGTTATCTAGACCCCAGTCAGAATCTGAGAATGAGACTTCACTGAATGAGGACGACTCTGCCATAGGCTCAGGTTGGGGCTCTGGGTATATCAGCTCCTTTGTTGTAACTCTTGCTCTGATCACTGTAAAATAATACAGACAAATAGTTGCTTCATGAAATCTTGAAATTCAAATGTTAAATTCAAATTTCACAGTGATAAACTAGACGTATAGTGAATTTTAAGATTAGGGTTCTTAGTATATCAGCTCCTTTATAGTTTGTGGTAACTCTCGCTCTGACCACTGAAATAAAGAAGGAAAGAGTTGCTTCATTAAAATATGTAGTATCTAAAAGTAAGATCAGAAATCAAACATGTAACATCTATGACAAGATTGATGCATGCAGTAATCGATATTGTAACTATAAAATAGTTAAAAATAGATATGCTTGTATCGAAACTTACAATATTAGAAATCATAAAAAAGTCAAGAGACTAAGAGAAATGTGAATTGGGATATATGTTACAATATAAATAAATAACATATGTTACAGTATAAATAAATAACATATGTTACAATATAAGTAAACAACAGAAAATTAACACGATTAAAACATTTCTTTCTTATTACTCAAGAGTCAAGGAGGATGGAGTATTACTGAGTTATCCAGCTTTCAAGGTTGTAATTGAACTCTCGAATTTTATAGAAACTTTTTTTGACCAAGGAGGGGTATGATGTCCCAGAAACAGTTGCTAAATACAATGCCTTAGCGACATACAAAATGTAACTTGGGCTGGATCAAGAGTTTGACAAACTTGTCCCATGAGATGATGAGAAATGATGTGCTGTGTGTAGATATCATCTTTATGACACGATAGATGTGAACTTCATCTGTCTGTTGGTCATTTTCTCCTTTTTTTTCTTTCTCATTCTCTCTCTGTTTTTCTCTCCTCTTCCTCTATTTTTCTCTTTATCACATCCAGTCTGTCTCGTTTTCTTTCTCCTTTTTTTTCTTTATTTCTCACTGTCTTATCTCTCTGCCTTTCTCTCTCTCTCTCTCTCTCTATCTCTCTCTCTCTCTCTCTCTCTCTCTCTCTCTCTCTCTCTCTCTCTCTGTTCTTTCCCTTGTCTGTCCATCTCTTCTCTCTCTCCGATAAACTTTACTTGTCTAGAAGAGCAATCTTTATCAGCTTCCTAAAGTGTAATTGTGAGACAAAGTAGTGATAAAACAATACAGGAAAATTACTCACAAGCTCATATATCTATCAATCCAACATCTTTTAAATTTCAACATTGAGCCCTTTTGTTGCTTAATCATCTATTTCAGTCTGTTTCCTTAATGGTCAATCATATGTCACAAATGAAAATTATACTGGTCAGTTTAGAAATCGTTTCATATGTTCCTAATAAGAGTTTTATAATATCTAAGGGAAAATGCCAAATTTGGTTTCCTTGTTTGTGATGATATCGCCCCCATTGTAGTTTTATGAGCCTCAATGAATGGCCATTGACTTCTTTTCAATGATTACTTAATCATTTCAGTGTCGTAGGTTGATTAAATTGTCAAAAGTTTCAATCTTCAATATTATTTTTTTGATGAAGAAGAGCTTATCCTCCTTGAAAGTTGGAACAGTGCCATGTACTGAAATGATGGACACCATTGCACTATTTTCTGTTTCAACAGGAAAAGTGAAAAACTCCTCCCCAGATCGATCCTATGACACATGTTTCGGCCATTATTGCCCCACTATTGATTTCTATACTAAACAAACTCCCAACTTCAACCCAGGAGCAGACATTAAACCCAACCCTAGCCCTAAAGCTTGACCTAAAACAAGTTTGTGGCCCTATCCTTACCCTTCACATTTAACAAAGTAAAGACCAAAGCAAAATGTTGCTGGAGCAAATGCAACAATCAGGAACCATAAATAATATGATCCCAAAGACTTAAACAAATTAATCTAAGGCAATTGTCTATTGCCTTTTGGGATATAGGCCTGCAGTAAGGTATTGAAATTGTCTTTGACCCCGTTCTCACTCACTTTGAAAGTGGTCGTAGTTAGACTGCTCCAGAGGAACGGGTCTTGAGGAACGGTTTGCGAGCGTTCACACTCCGAGCAGTTTTTTATGGCTCAAACCGCTCCACAGGTCAAAGTGGTCTTGTTGCTATGGCAGCTCAGGTCAGCGGGTCAATTTTTCGCGCGCAGAATACAAACCGTATGTACCGTACTACATGTTTCGTGCGGAACGTCATTAGCTCACTTCCGGTCAAAGTACGCTTCCATTCACATTGCACGTTAGAACGGTCCAAACCGCTCTTAATAAGACCCGTTCCTCAAGACCACCTCCCGAGGTGGTCTTCTGGAGCAGTCCAGAAGTCCACTTCCTGGACCACTTTGACCGTTCTCACTCACCTAAGAACTGCTCCTGAGGAACGGGTCTTAGTTAGACCGCTCCAATGAAGTGAATGAGAACGGGGTCTTTGACTTGATTTCTTAAAGTCTTTGCGATTGTGCTGAGTAAAGACTTGTCTCATGAAATCCAGTTTGCATTACATGTTTTTAAACTTGGTGACACTCTTAGGGTTAATGTGTGAATGAGACTTGAAATTATTTTTAGTTGAACACATGTCAACTCTACAAAGCATCATATTAGCTTGCATCCAGTGCTTTAGTTATGGATGCCATTGGCATAATTCACTAAATGATATTAGCCCCATTAATAACTGAACATTCAGGGGACAAGCTGTCAAAATTTGTATCCTATGGAAAGTGCTTTGCACCTCTTAAAGGATGTATAGATTTCACGATTAGCACTGATTCATTCACTATTTCCATGCCTTATTGTTATCAGGACCTTGGCCGTGCTGCGAATAGCCAAGACAATTCCTCTTTCAAGTGAGATTCCATCTTTCAAAATCTGACATTCATCACACAAGTTCATTTCTTACTTTTTATTAAGTGTGACAAATCTGTTCTTATGTACTTTACAACAACACACTTTCACATGCATGATATGCTTTGGAAATTTAATGAGTGATTTAGATTCATGAAAGTTTCATGCCAGAAAATAATTGAATCACAGCTGACACAACTCTGAATTTCTGTGATTTTATAAAGTTTCTTGCTGCAGAAGTTTCTGGTATAATATTAATAATAATAAAATGAAAAAAAAACAACAACAACAATATTAATGATAATAATAGTGATAATGATGATGATGATGATGATGATGATGATGATCTTGTTTACCCGGGGTACCCTCATTATTACAGGTATTACCCCTCCCCTCCACAATAATTTATTATCTCATATACAGTAATTAATGATGTATGAAGCACCAGCTAAGTGCCTTAACATCTATATAAAGGCCAATTTAATGACAAAAAAGACAAAAACAATGGCAAATACTTTTCAATTTCCTTTTATGACGTCAATGGTGACATCAGAACTATAACTCTCATTCCGCTTGACCAAACTGAGTGATTTAAAGTGATGATTAATTTAGAGAACTTTATTTGTCTCCCTCCCATCAACGCTTTTCCTATTACAATAATTTAATTGCTTTGAAATCACGTTATAAATAGATTCTTCTATTAGAACTGAAATTCAGTGCAATTTTGAGTGGGAGTCTGCATGCTTATAGAAAGGGCTGTTCACATTCTGATAGATAAATATTTTTAACAAAAGAAAACAACAACAACATTGCCGTTTTCACACAATGCTACATGAATCAAGTCCGAAACCCTTTAAAAAGTTTTGTTCAAGCCATATAACACTTGTTGTTTTGTCCTGATTTTATTGTGGAGAGCGATAAAGAGAATAACTTCCCAAACTTGTATATGAATATATATCTGATACATTTTCCCATGGGATGATACTATAATCAAATATGAGTTTGCATTTTCCACAAATTGTTTGAAAGGCTGCCTTCAAAATTTATCTGGCTTTGATCTAATAATCATCTAATTTCTTTATTTTAAACTAACAAAATTATCAATAGTTTTATTCTTTTTTTTTCTTTCACTATTTTATCAGAAATCATAATGCATCTTTTCTAGCTGTCATGTTTCACATGCTTGAACTTATATCAGGAAACAAGCTATCCACATGTGAACAGGTCTATTGACAGGATTATGACGATGTGGGTGTTGGAGCGGTCCTCCCCTCTCTCATCGCGTGGTAATAAACCAAATGTCAGGTTAAAAATACCCTCCACAACCCACCACCAGCGCTACCACCAGTTCCTCATCAAACTTCTATTCTTGGGCTCTTGATCTTCAAACTTAGAGAAATTCAATCATTACAGGTTTACGAACAAATTAACAGACCAAAAATCTGAATTGAAGTTTGTTGGGGTCTCTCTCTCCTTTCAATGGGCTTGTGAATTAGTGATAATGCATTAGATTTTAGTTGAAATCATAGATAGCTTACTAATTGTGTAGTTCAATATAAGAGAAAAATTATTCAATCAATTTAGACAAAACAGAAAAGACAAATTGTTTGAAAATATAGAAAACAGGCTGTTCTGTGGCATCCATAACATTTAAAGTGTTTCCAAAACATTTGTGATAATGCTCTCCTGTAGGTTCGCTTCCTTTGCCAAAAAAATAGAATCTCATCTCGTCACAGGAACAACGAAAGTGAAGAGAAATTAGAACATTGAAGAGATTAAAATCTAACATGATTTTCATGCTTCCTTTTAGAATCCGTAGGTAGCCAAGATAGCAGTTGAAAGTGTTTGCGCAAATTTCCTGCTTATTCTACCTCAAAAGTTTCTTTGTTTATCCTACACAAGCAAAAATATACTGCCCAAGTGCACCTATGACAGGTTTAAAACATGATCATGACATGGTGATAACACACGTTGATATGAATTCAATATTTTTTGACATGATGATAAATAAACAAAGATGTTGTTGATTTATGTAAAGTTGTCAAATGTCTGTATATCTTTACATTTTATGATATTTGTTTTCACTCTTTACAAATATATACTTCTTTTTCTCTCATGTTGACCTGTAAATTGTTTTTATGTTATTTGATCCTTTAAAAACTATGCACCAAGGACATTCAGTGTTTTAGGTATTTTTTCCACTACCAACAGAGTTATGGAAATAGATGGATACTTAAAAGAAATTGATACCAAAACAATAGCCTAATTTATAGAGAGGGAGTTTCTGCACGTTTCTCATTTACAAGATAATATGTACCTCTCCCGACTGATGAGTTTATAGCTGCATTTACACTGCAAGCAAAAACCCTGGGTTTTTCTTACATTCCGGTGTTTTGTCGGAAGTTGCTAGGCAACTACCAGTACACACTACGAAATGCAGTGTAAATGCTCGCTCTCGAAACACCAGTGAATTATTCTGGTTTTTGGTCACGTGACTTCCGTGCTAATGCATGCAGGGCAGCGACAAGTGGCGCATGCACACAACACACACACACAACAAAAAACAGAATTTTCAAACACCAACGGTTTCTTATGGCCAGGTTTTTGCAGTAGTGTAATTGGCAGGCCAAAAAACCAATGGTTTTTCAAAATGGTTTTGGGGCTGTGTAAATGAACCTAGAATGAAAGAAATACTTGATATTTGTTTTTAGCCTGCAGCCATGAAAGGAAATAAGGCCATTACATCCCAAATTGGGTAAATATTTGTTGGTGTTTGAGGTGTATGATCTGAGTTGCTTGAGGAGTAGAATGCATGCATGCCAAGTTTTATCCTCCCCAACGGAACTCCTGTTTTTCAATGTGCAGATTGTCAGATCTGATTACAAATCACAAAATGATGACTTTGGGTTGAAAAGAGAAGTTTGCTGTCAGAAATCCTGACTCTCTAAGTTTTCAGAAAGATAAAAGTCTTTTTCACGACTTTGTGAGGTTCTGAAACTAAAGTGTGAAATCATGAACACTTTAGCAGGTCTTCAATCATTTTGATAAATTATGTCATGAAAGAATTCAGTCATCTCTAGATTACGTGATGAAGTCTATACATTCAAGATACCGCCAAGAAAATAAATACTTTTTGGAGACATCGATCATTCTAAAATCATCTTTGTGGAGTATATCACAAGGGGGGACTGTAATTATTGTTAGTTGTACAAGCTTGCAATGGAATTCCAAATATAAAACACCAAGAAAGAAAATGCGTTGCTTATTTTCCCATTGTTCGTATGAGCAATACAATGAAGTTAGCGTTACTGTTCTCTCACCTTAAATGGAAGCAAATAAAGACTAGAAATGCATGAAGTTGTGTAAAGGATTCATTTTGAGGAGAAGTGTTCTGCATCTATATAATCTCATACTTCATGACATTCACATTATGAGTTGACCCCAATTCACACTCTAATTCAAAACATTTGGCTAAACTACATGTATGTTTTGCCATTCATGTTTTTCTGTAAGGTGCTCAGATAATTTTTTTTTCTTCAAGAGTTATTATATAGCTATAGTGAATTCATAAGAAACTTCATCATTTGCCCCCACATATAAAGGGGGAGGAAAGGTAGGCAATAAAAAGGGAGTGGGATTGCAATGTAAAAATAAGATGACGTGACCCCCTCCCCTCTCTCAATCGATAACCTAAAGGTTTTATACTCAAGCATTTCATTCGCATTCTAAGAGAGTTGCCCCTCCCAATATCACCAGGGCCCCTCACAGAGTGGACACTTGCTATGCAACTGGACACACAGTTTTCCTTGTCTTAATTGGGGGCAGAATGAGTTTGTAATAGAAGCTTAGTGGGCCAGTATCACTCTGTCATTTGCCTCCATCATCATTAGATAACTCTGGCCTCATATTAATTTCCTCCTCTACATTCACCACAGTTTAAAATTTCTTCACACCATGATTGCATCCTATGGGGCTCTTCAAGCAATGCAATTCAGTTCGGTATGGTACAGTGTTTAGGATTCCCTCTCTACAATTTTGAGAATAACTATTATAAATTAATAAACTGCTTTCATTTTGATAATAGCTGTTCAAAAACATTTTGCCCATTGCTCATAACAAATAATTTTGAACATATTTTTTGTTATTATCATTGTTACTTATATACTTATACATTTTCACAACTTTGGTTAAATTGATAATATTGGCCATCTAAATTCTAAGAAGAAGTTTGGTTTATAAGTTATATGTCATGAAAGTGAGGGAAAGGGTTTACAAATTTTTACAATATATAAAATTGAAAGATCTTGCAGTGATCCATCAGAAATTTGTTTGCCACATTTGTCTGTCTAAATTTTATGTCTAAAATTATGGAGTTGCTTACTGTAGCATAACAAATGCAATAGAAAAATTACTCAGATTTCTAAAACCTCTACTGTATACATTTGATTGATTCTAAATGTCTTTTCTAAATGGTACCTGATGTAATATCTGTACCATGGCAGTTAAAGTGGGAATATGAAAGAGCCAATTTTTGATATGTCCTAACAGTTTCTAACCAAGTTGAATTTCTTAAAGGCAGAAACTTCAGCAATATTGTTAATGATCCTTGTTTTGCAGTAAGAAGCTTGCCTACTGAATTCATTTAGTGCTGTGATTCATTTATTCTGCAGCATGCAGTTTTTGCAATTATCAACCCCCTAATTCCAAATTCTCAAAAGTGTCTGCTATGACAGATTTTTTCTTCTTCAAACTTCATGGTCAGTGATGGATCCAGGGGGCAAGGGGCACATGCCCCAGTCCCCTCCTAAGCTGATTTACTTTTATGCATACTTAGTTATCTTGTGCCCCCCCCCCATCAAATGACAAAGAATTTTTGTCAGTGAACATTGATCTATTGAATCAATACAAATAGATGAAAAACGAGTGAGGAAATGTATTGGGCATGTGCCCCCCCCCCCACAGCTGCTCCAGAGCTTCTACACCACTATACACACTTTGTCACTGTGTGCCCCCCTAAATTTAGTGGCTAAGAACCGTGTATCTGCCATTGATTGTTGTAGTATTGAATCAATCGGCGAGACAAATGTGTTCACTTATCCAAGACATTTTTGTCATTCCTCTTATCCTTGATAACTTTTGTGAAAAGCCCAAATAAACAGAAAACACATTTTAAACAACTTCTTGACAATGCTTTTGTCACTCTTGCATGGTCCACTGTCTGTCAATCAAACTCTGCTGTCAGAATGTCATTGTCTTCATTTTCTGCTGATGTTTTTGCTGATATCTTTCTCTTCCTATGAAGGCCTGTCTATCATCAAAATTGAAACTACATGTACATGAAAATAGAAATATTCACATTTTACTCGTAGTCCTAAGACTTGTGTGTTTAGCATTTGAGTTCCAATTTTTAACACCAGAGATGCATCCCCATTAGCTTGAATAAGCTTAAGCTTTAGATATTAGGCTGTTAAGTGGCTCCTTGAGAAAAATAACAACAACTGAGTTTTTATTAAAGCTCTGTTAATTTATATTAGCCTAAATCAAGTAATTTCAGCTTGCTTGAGGAATTAGCTGGTGTTAAATTCAAAATTATATCATATCATATTTTGAGTGCATCCGTACCTAATTAGCCTGCTTTCATATTGGCTATAGAATGGGCTCACGAACAAGCCTTTCTTTGTTTTGGGATAACAGCTTGAACTAAAATCTCAAATGTATTGATGATATAGCCTACTGTTTGCATCTCTAGTGTGATTAGCTTGAAGAAGTTGTGGTTGGGCTAATACCCTGGATCAGAATTAGTTAGATACATTTATTTTGAAAACTTGGGCTAATGGCCACAGCTCTCTGATCAGGAGAAGTTAGTGGTGGTGCATGGTGGTAAAGAGGATTGGAAAGGGGAGGAGGGGGCTTCCTACACTATGTCTGCCTGCAGCATTCCTTCATGTTTCTTACGGATTAACCTGGTATGCAATAACATAAACCACATGCATATTTGAAAGATGTTATCTTTTACCTTCCTGTTTCATATTAGGTTTGGATTATTTCATCTTTAGGGCATCAGTGTTTGAACCCTTCAAGTCACCCCCTTCCACACCTCCCCTTCCCAGCATCACCTTCTTTCTCCTATCTCCCTCCTTTTCCTTTGTAAACATTGGATATGACTTGATTTTGAGTGTGATATGCATTTTCCATTGACTTTTAGCCTGAGTTGTCACATCCAAATATTCAACAGGTTAAATTTTGATGGCATCCTTTTACACATTAGATTTTTATTCATTCATCATAATATTTGAGGTTATGATGATTGAGTCAAAACTATCACCCCCATTTCCACCTCCCTCCTTCAACGGCTTTTCTCCCCTTCTACAGTTCCCCTCTTCTATAATCAGGGGGGGGGGGCACCCTGAGAAAAAAGTACCCCTCTTTCAGTTATGGAAAATTTATGTAACATGGGAAAAGTCACACAAATTAGGGAAAATCAGAATTTCTTTGCCTCCAAAAGAAAGTCCTCAGTCTCTTAGATTTCTACTGGATGATTTGCTAGTCTGCACACACAGACTCTTATTTGATACTTTTCCACAATTCTTAGAGCATTGAGCAGATCCTAGCTCTGTCAATCTCTGGCTTTGTCCGAACCAGATAAAGTACAGGGCCTAGGCAGTATGCTGTCAGCCTTTTCTTAATGTGTAGGCACCGTTGCACAAAGCAACGGACAAGGGTTTGTCCATGCAAACTGATTGTTGCCAGTCGTGATGTTTCAAACTAGAGGTTTTAGGAATTTTGAAACTCCATCAGGGAAAATTTAGGGAATTTCTTTTTCATGAAATGCCTGGAACCCTATTACATTCTAAATCAAGATAGCAAATAGTGTGCACTGAAGTAGTGTGGAAATCACATTCTTACTTGTTAAATACCAATTCTGAATTTAATTAAATCAATGAATACCAAAGGAAGTATTTGTTACACCAAAATTAAACTGCAACTCGATCCACCAAGTACAATCATGTAAATTGGAAATTTAAAATTGGCACATTTAAATGCCCTTGTAAAATACTTTGATGTAATTTTTAACATAAGCTGTCATTATATGTGCGTATTTCATTGTATGAAAGAGAATATCATAACCTTGAAAAACTAATCATGCATGATATCATTATTTTCTTTTAAATAACTATTTCCACACTATCGTACATTGAACATGAAAGCAGGCTTAAAATCATTATTATTTTTTTTTATTTCAGAAGAAAAATGTCCCAATGGCCTTGAAATATACACATCACTGTGATTCGCCTGATGGCCACATAACCTGTCATTATATTTATGTCACTTCGGTGAATGAAATAGAATATCATAACCTTGACAAAAATAACATGTGTATTGTCCTTGGATAAAATCTAGTTAGTTTCCAGAAAATTGATTGGATCATTATAAATGGCAGTATGTCTTTGAGTTATGAAGTTGCCTCTTAGTTTTGAAACACCGTAATAAAAAAGGTTACATGAGCCATTGTGGTGCACCCTTGAGAGGGCGTGTAAAAAGCAATTCTGATGCGATTTAACTTGGGGGACTATTGAAAACAATCGAGATCAAAATTGCTTCTGAGACATCGTTTATCATGCGGGTCTCCCCAGATGACACAATTGCCTGAAACTATTTTGACCAAATAAAACCTGTGATTTAGGGAGCAATCCATGAAATTCAGGTGCCAATAAAAGTGTTGTAATTCTTGTGCAGACTTGTACCTAATTGTGAAATAAAGTATGGAGCAATGATTGTATACCCTAAAGGCTTGTTTATGACGTAAAATGTAATCAGCTTCACATTTCTGTATCTGAATGTAACACAGAGCTCAATGAATACTTGTCATCCATTTACACGGTTAAAAAAAAAAAACAGTGGCTTTTTTTGCAGAGGTTTACTGCGCCATATCCGAACAAGCTTTCACAATAACATTCATCAAATCTTGATTTAAACTTTGTTAATAAAAATTACAATCTCACTTTGTTTTCCATGAAAAGAGTACTGGACACCCCATCATTGATTTTAATTGAAAATTCAACAGTCTATCTAATTCTATTCAAAGCTTTTTCCTACTATATACTGCCGAGTATATATAATTTCATTTTGTAGAAATGCAAAAGTTGTACCACGTTTAATAGTTGTAGGCATGACACTGACTGCACTCGCCTACTTGCAAAACTCCATGTTTTTTAAACTTTTTGTTGCATCATAAATATTATGTTTTTAGCTATTTTCAAAGAGGTGGTTGTATTTCATGACTGGCAGCTGTTCTTTATGATGTTTTAATACCCTCAGCAATATGAATTGGATTTTTGAGAAGACTTCTGACCCTAAAGTTGGCCTCCAGCAGATTTTTAATGTCCCAAATTCACTGTTATATCCCAAAATATGCTTTGCAGAAAGAAGACACCCAGTGCTGACCTTCATGACATTCTCAAATGCAAATAGTGTGTTGGCATTCATCGATTATCGAGGGAGGAACTCTTAAACACTCACATTAAATGTAGAGAAAGGGAAAGATGAAATATTCATTTGGATTGTAGAAATGATAGCTGTCATTAATATATTTATATTCAGAAATGTTTTCTGTCCAATTGTATAATACATGCATAAAAAGAAAACATCGGTAGATACAAAAATATTATTCTATGTTGATTATGTCTTGGCAATCAACCTCATAAATTACATATAAACATTTGCTGACTTTATGCTCATATGTCTCACATAGGAATACTGCAAGAAATCTATCAATAAGTATCATGTGCCTGCGATGGCTCTTTGTGTGTGGCCTTATAGAAGTCAGGAGATTGACAAAAAAGGTCCTTCAATAGATGAGGGTGCAACATGGGTATCTTTTAGGAACTGAACTCCGACAACATTTAACCTTCCTCATCTTTCAAAACCAATAGATCCCTGACAAATTGTCGTCCTCTCCTCTCGTTCCTACCTCATCACTTCTAAGCCTCTTCTCTTTACATCAATTTGGAGCAATTTGCTGCGGTCAATGGCGCTGAATGGCGGGAGCTGGGAGTTCAGTGGCGGTGCGCGTGGCCCCCAATTACAGGAGTCTTGAACCCTATCACAGAGGCGAGCATTCCACCCCTCTCATGGGGGATGGTAGGGGTGTGAGATAGTGCCCTAGCGGCTCAATCCTTCCCTGCAGCTCGGTTAATGTGCTTAAAGATTTGTAACGAGGAGGAGAAGGAGAATTAAGGCATTGATATTTTGAAGGTGTATTGACAACTATTTTTATGGCTGGTGTTCAACATGATGATTTTAATGAGGATAGACTAATGAGGATAGGCCAAGTTTATAGTTTATATGGGATTGAAAGTCTATACGAATAGATGTAGTACAAAGATAGTCCATAGTACTACTAGGAGTAATAGTCTATTGTTGAAGGAGAAATCGTCTATATAGTAGTAGAAGAAATTGCCTGTAGTAGTAGAAGGTATTGTGTCGTGATATAGTCTATAGCAGTAGAATGTAGTAGTTGGAGATTTAGTCTATATAGTAGGAGAAACTAAAGTCTATAGTAATAGAAGATAATCTATTTTAGTAGAAGAAATAGTCTACTGTAGTGGTAGTAATAGTTTATAATGGTAGAAGAAATAATCAAGAGTAGTGGAATTCATGAAGTACAGTTATCTGTGGGTGTTCCTTGCCACATTAAATGTTTCACCTCTCTTGTGCCTTTCAGTCACGTTTCACATCCCAAAGGGAACACAATGTGCCTGGTAGCGATAGGTCATTGTGCCGGTAAAACCATTGCTTCCATTTTACAAAGCAACTCAACAGAAGGAAAAATTACTTGTATGGTATCAGACAATTTGAAACTAATCCTGGAAAGTTGTTCTTCTCTCATTTTACAAAGCATGACATTTCCTCGAGGGAGTAAGGCAGAGCTAAACATGCCATGTTTCCTATAACCATATGTTACAGGATGATGCGGTTCAATGTTGTGTTTACATTTTCACATTCCATATACTTTGTACACATCCCGAGGCAGGTTCAGAAAGGCTCGTTCACATATGATGCAGTAAATTTTACACAGTTTTTTGTTTTTACCTAAAAGTAGATGGCAAGTTGGGATAGGCCAAAACTAGCCACTACCCTAGTCTTTCCCGGGTGGACCATGAACGGTATATTCTATAGTTTTCAGTCCCATCAGCGCCTTTGATTAGACCCCTAGATATTGGTGCTCTACAAATTCTTGGATTGGATTGGCTGCATGCAACAAAGGTACTACTTAAACTCACTAATCTGTGTGTTTTAACAAAGAAATGTGAAGTACACTTCACTTATTCTTGCCCTGGCTTTACCAGAGCATATGTGAACAAGGCTTGGTACCTCCAGACTCAACCAGCTTGGTCTAATCCTTGCCGACTACGCCAAGATGCGTGTCCGTGAAGAACTCACTCCACACCAACCTATTTCTCCCTCTAGATATACCATGACCCTCTTTCGCCGCTCACGCCGCCTCCGCCGCCGATGGGTGCTGGAGAGCGAATTTTAACTGCCCACTGCATTTAGGGATACACAACTGCAACAATTAAAAATGTGCTATGACCTAAATATCAGGCAACCTGTAAAATTACTAGTAGAACTTTTAAATATATTTGATGCTTGTTTTTAAAACTTGTTCCCTTGTTTGAAACCTCTTCCTTTCCCTAGACAGTTTAGATATCACGTGAAATGCCATCAAATAAAATCATTGGAAGTCTTAATTGATTACTTCTGATAGAGTGAGTGTAAAGGAAGGATAAATAACTTCATTCAACAGAGGAAGGAGATATAAATAGAATTGAAGAAGTAGCAGTTATATCTTCGCAGAAAACAAAGTAAACACACCAGACATGCTGGTATTTTGCTTTTGTATAAAATTAGTATACAGGACAAAGCAAGTAGAAATTACTGACATACAAGTTTATCATATTAATATTTTTCTATTAATTTTGTTTGAAGTACCATCATGATACATTCTATTTATTGTTTGGATAGTAAAATGCCCCCAAATATTAATTTGCAATTCATACATTTTCTTTCTCTCAAAAGAGATTGCTCTTTTTTTAATGACATCTTCTCATCTGGTATTTTCACATGCCCTAATACAGTATTTTTGCTACACAAAAAATGATAAGGCGAAACTATGGGAAACTTCACAAACTACAGCTTCCCCGTAGCCTCCTTTTATAGCTCAAACTTTCCAATCTCCTGATAACCATGCAGGTTTATTTTGAGGCTTTCCCAACCTTGTGTCTATATTAAAGGATACTTGGTGAATTTTGTACGAGGTAAAAGATAATCGCAGGAAGTTTTGCATTTAAACACTCTTAAAATTAAACATGTTAGAGGGAGAAGGTATTCTTCAACTTCTCTAATTTCGCATAAATGTATGATTTATCACAAGAAGTAAATAAGATGGGAGAAATGCATGGGGTATAATAACGCAACAGATGTTCAATGAGAAAAGTATGTTAGATCATGGATCTCCATGGTTAAGAGCAAGGGGTGTGGAAACTACTCAGCTCAGTAAGGGCTAGACAGGGAGGGAACATTTGTTGGTAACATGTACAGGATTGTTTATTGCGGTGGTGCACCTTTGGAACATTTATGGCCTCTCGAAACTGAAACAGGGAAGCAATCATTTTAGGAGATAAAACATAACATATAAGGAAGAGAGAAAAAATACAATGAAAATATGAGAGAGAGAGAGAGAGAGAGAGAGAGAGAGAGAGAGAGAGAGAGAGAAGAAAGGAGAGAGAGAGAGACAGAATCAGAGACAGAGAGAGAGAGAGAGAGAGACAAAGTGTGTGGGTGGGTGGGGGCAAAGCGATTAAAACAAAATAGAGAGTAAAGTAAAACAGGCCAACTAAAGGAGAAAAATAGAAAAGAGGTCTGACTTTGATATGCAACCAATTTCTTAATTTGGTCTTTCTCAGAAGTCATTCCATTTAAAATAACACTATACTAGAAATAGAGGGGATGACATGTCTGATATACGTATTTACAGAATTTAAACTACATATTATTTTGTTTCATATGATGAAAGGAAAACAATTATGTCAACATTAAGGCCTAGATAAACTCTGCATACCAGCATACCTTTCATTCCTATCAAATTTGTAATAGTGTTAAACACACTTAATAAGCTGGTAAAACTAGAAACACAAGCTAATTTGAACAGTGGATTGTAAAAAAAAACATCCTGGATTTTTTTGGTTTTTGTTGGGGGTGGTCACCAGTAAGCTTAGGCATACATGTATATAATTGCTACAGTCTTTAATCTGCTTTCAGTTGTTGCAATTTATCTTGATATGTATCACTTTGTGTCATTGTTGTTCCCAATCCAGTCACTGGACATACTTCAAAATCTTTCAGTGAAATACCAGCTCCATGCATTCAAGCTTGGACTAACTCTAAAAATGTGTCAAACATGTGTTGCATGATTCAAAACATAGAGCCCCTTTGGAGAAAACAAATTTTGTTAATAGTAACAGGATGCCCTATAAATGGATATGTCATAAAAAAAATTGAATACCATGATTTCTTTATAGCCTTGAAGATCATATGTTACAGGTGCTCAGGTGTTTTGTGGAAAGCTCACAACAATACATTCACAAGGAAAAGCATTGACATTTACAACAAAATGTTTGTACAAGTGGAACATGAAGGACTTAATTTTGCTCGTCATAAATCTGTGATGAATTGTAATAAATTCATGAAACTAGATGTTTAATTTGATTGCCATTTGTAAGATTGGATATTGGTAAAACCTGGAAGTGGACTTGAACTGGAACATATCCAGTTCCTTGAGAGGAAGCTGACTATGCTAAATACAGTAAATACCTTTCCTGTTTAGAAGGACACTAGAGCTGTTGGAATGTTCCAATAAAGACATTCTGCCCCTAAACACTCTTTCTAACTATGGTCTTATTTGAAGTAACAGTAGATCAGTCCTGGAAATAAGGCATGTTTTCATTTTTAGCATTGCCAGGTACTCAATACACCTGGGTTTAGAGAGACAAATGTGGGTAAAACACCTTGTCTAAGGATTTGAAACACCGAGTGAGGATTGAACTGGGGAACTCTTGTATGATAGTCAAGAGCCTTGTCCAATATACCACAGTGCCTCGACTGCATGAAGGCAACAGGAAAGAGGGAAATCATCTGTTGAGGGCTAGAAGGATGTTAACTCTGTGTTAAGGTATTTGAGTTAACCCCCTTCTAGCTCCAAACAGACACAATGTTGTTGCATGGTGCCAAATAGAAACGGATGAAAGAGTGCCCATACAATGTCATCATAAAGTAAAAAGGCAATAAATAATGAGAAATTGATAGAAAAATAACATTAGGCTTCAGCAAAATCAGGAACCAGTTAACACCTGACCCCAATCTTTACAAGCTGTCAGACCTCTTATTTCTGCTATGCTTGACCTACATATTTTTAGAATGCTATCACTGGAAATATTCTACACCCAGTGCACTTCATATCGTAATAGCTTGTAGAAATTTGTGTTTTAATGTTGTTGTTGTTGTTGTTCTTTAAAAACTGTTAATTTCAAATACTTTCAAACATGTCACAGGTCATATCACGAATTACCGTAAGTTAGTTTTATATAGGTCACAATTGGATGTTTGTCATCAATTTTCATCATCCATTGAAACCAATTGGAGCTGGGATTTCTTTCCTCCAATCCAAGTTTCTTTGGTGATCAAACTTTGAGGTAGCATTGATTAATTTGTTCCTTTCTTATTTAAAGAGAGTCATGTAGATCTAATGGAAAGTAAACAATATGAATATAAACCTTTGCAAATAACTTTGTAACGTTGACTTATTGCCGCAGCATATCCCCTCCAGTGCCCTCTGAGTTCTGCACTTTGGAGGTTTGTCAGTTGAAACCAACCATCAAATCGAGGAAATTGGAAGTAATTCGGCATTGTTTTCCTTAGGAAATTCACTAGGAAATGTTGTGGAAGCTATGAGGTTATTTTAACGAGTTTCAATGTCAAGATTTCCAAATGTTTTGAAAAGGATGTGGAGTTTCCTTTATGGTTTAGGGTTCGGTGAAGCGTGACAAATTCATTTCACCTCATTCCCGGATGTGGTGCAAGAAAGAAAAAAAATGAGGATGTGTGGAAGATAAAAAGGACAAGAACGAATGTAGAAATTCTGTATTTCGAGTGTACTTTTGAGCAGTTGTACAGCTCAGAAAGATAAACGATATGTTATGATGTGCCTGGTTGATGCTAACAAAACATTTATTAATCTGTAATTTACATAATTTTGTAGTTATTTTGGGACCCCGAGGAAAGAACAGATCAACTTTGTCGGTTGATCTGAAGCAGGTCATCCCTCGATCTTTACTTTTATTTAATTTGTTGTTGTTCTACAATAGTCCATGTAAAATATTTGAGTGTTTTGTTTCTTTATGTGATATGATCATAAAGAAAACCAACCAACCAACCAACCAACATCATATTCTTGTGAACCATCACTATCTAGAAGAATGGTCAAAGTGTATTGATTTTTACAAACCTCACTTTAAAAGAAAGGAAAAGCAGCTACATTTTGTCATTTTAAAATGAGAGTTGGATATAATTATGGTGGACTTTTGGAGTTATCCCTAGTACAGTTTTGCTTTTACAGACTGACGTCCTACTGATGATCTGAATATAAGTATGCAATGTTTTAATAGAATTTAATATATGTTGGGAATTAACTTCCTGGTAACATGGAATTATTGATGTAAAACCTACATTGTCAATATATTTCATATTACATCCAATATAGAGTAATGTATTCATTCTGTAATAGTCATAGACAAAAATCATGTCAGAGAGGGAGAGAGAGAGAGAGAGAGAGAGAATCCTGAACCCTGAAATATGAAAATTGAAAAGCACCTTCTTGAAAACAACATGTTTTTCTGACATCACACCTTGATGTGAAATCTGTTAATCTAGTCATGGTAGTCTCATCCGATGAGGAGCTACGCCCTTCCTGATGGACGGCTGGCCGTGGCCCCCTTCATCCTGTCTCATATACCAATAATGGCTTCTACAGCTAGCAAGATCATTC
Source organism: Mesocentrotus franciscanus (assembly GCA_037976565.1). Lineage (NCBI taxonomy): Eukaryota > Metazoa > Echinodermata > Echinoidea > Camarodonta > Strongylocentrotidae > Mesocentrotus > Mesocentrotus franciscanus. The sequence goes on along the minus strand of CP137666.1, from coordinate 58,676,473 downwards.
CAGAGACCTATTTGGAATAGGGTTTTCAACCTCTTCCTCTCTTTAAGTCATCATGGATATTATAAACAAATTGTAGGTTTTACAGAACCACAAAAGCTGTTTATTATTTTTTAGAGATTTCATTCAGAATAAATATAAGAATTCATCAAGTCTGCATGGAAGTGATGACTGCTCCTCCTTTTTATTGATTTTTCAGAAAGTTGTCAATTTAGGAGCAGTTATTTCAGGTCAGGAATTTTACAATTGCCATTGAGAATACTGCACATACATTTATATTCATCTGCCACTCTCCCCCCCCCCCTCCCCTCAAACGCACATTTTGTCTGCTGTCCTGCTTTCCATTAGTCATTCTCTAAACCAACTTTCATCTCCAAATTTCTTAAAATCAAAGACAAAAATCTTAAGTGACTTCACTGTTCAGAGTTTATTATCCAACCGAAGACAAATCTTAACATCATAAACCACCTTATCACAATTTGCAAATCATCTCATTACTCAAATAGATTACTACTTATGATGCTTGCTCAAATCATTTTCAAACCAAATTGGTAAGCAATGATATTTCCATGAAATAACTATGATTTGAACTTAAACTTTGCAGCTCTCCAAGATTTCCTGACATAAGTGTGAAGAGTCTAGATAAGTTTACAGAATGACTGTGCATTCTGCTTCTACTTCTCGGCTTATCTTTCATAGAAAGATGCATCAAAAATCATTCTATCTTTCTGTGCATAGAATAGATCATTGAAACATCCTTTCAACATATTGATAAAAACTTCTTAGATTATTTAAATTCATTCATTCTTGATGCATTGAGATTTTGTTATCCTTAGGAAAATGTTTTCCACTTTGATTTTTAAGTTGTGCATTCAAAGAGAGAAAGAGAAAGAGAGAAGAAGATAGTGAAGTGAGAGAGGAGGGAGGGAGATCAGGGAGAGAGGAATAAATATATAGAGATGGGAAGAGGAAAGGAAAAGAAAGTGGAAGAGAAGGACAGAGAGGGAAATACTGAGTTACTGACGGTGAAGAGAGAGAGAGAGAGAGAGAGAGAGAGGGAGGGGGAGGGGGATATTGTGAGGTTGTGAATTAGAGAGATTAGAAAATATAAAGAGACACATATAGAGTAGACCTTTTGGAGACAGTCAGATATCAGGACAAACAAAACTAATACCATTTATTCACCACCCTCATGAGGTTGTCAATTCTTGAAGATTGATTCAGATTTGCTCTATGCTTGTTTCATCCCAATAGCTGTTTGTTTTGTATTATAACAGTTGCTTTTGAAAGCAAATAATACTGGACAGAGATTTAGAGTATTGATACAAACGGATGGAAGAACAATAAAGATGACCACAGCAGTTATAGTCATTGCTCCAAAATAAAATACCTTGTAGATTGATACCACTATTTAAAGAATAAAGATGGAAGACTTCATTCTATTTATACCAGTTTGTTTTCTTCCCATATGTTTTGTCTTTCTACATGTCAATGCAGGCGATAAATAATAATGATAATATAGAGTATTTTCATGTATACACCCCTAACTCCAATGCTAATTAATGTTCTCAAGGCGGGTTGAGAAGAAAATTAAGAACCTAACAATACAAACAAATTAAATAACTTACAACATAAAACTAATTCAACTGGAAAGCAAGTCTTAACAAATGAGTTTTGAGGGCATTTTTAAAGTATTTACACCTGAAATAGTACTAATATCTTGTAGCAAAAATATCGTCTGTTTGGAGACAGAAGAACGTTCACTTATAAACAACACAGCCCTTCTGGCTCTGAATAGACCAGAAACACTTTCTTTGAAACCGAGAATGCCATTTAATTATTTTTTTCTCTTCAGAATTTTCGGTATTCACAAAATGTGGACTATGATTAAATGTTTGAAATTAATATTGAGTCATATTTTGATTTTACAAGTGTATCTGTTCAAAAACTTAGCATGGATGGTTTGTTTATAGTCATATTCTACTTCCTTGTTTTGTCCTACTTCATAAGAAGCAGGAAAAGATGTAACCTTAACAGTTTGATTTTCTGAGACCAGTCAGAGAGGAATCTGTTAATTATGGCTAGAGCCCTCTGGAGCCTGAAGATTTGGATTGTTTCTGCAATAAAAGTGTTTATTTATTTTTTTATTGGACATTTTATGTCCTATGATGATGTATTAGGGCCAACTGTGTATTGAACACTCAACAAAAAACATAACATGGGCTTATACCATTATATCAATATCAGAGTAAACAGTGCTTATATTACGGATTGGTTAGGGGGCATAGAGGGGGCTAAGGGGTTTGAGGGTCCTTGAAATCACCCCTTCCTTCAGCCTGTTTCTCAGTAGTAAAACTAATTTTAAAGGGGTCTTAAATCTTTTTGAAATTTAATTTCCACAATAAATCAGTAGCTTCCACATTAATATATCAAGATATTTTTTTTTTTGGGGAATTGGAAATTGTCATCATATACCCCTGCAGAATTTTTTTAATGGAATGGATTTAGCAGAAAGATCATTATTCATATGTAAATCAAAGCAATGTTACCTGCAATTTCAACTTTACTGTTTCTAACACTTTTTGAATGTCTTTAGAAATGTATTGGCTGATCAATATTTACTCTTTATTTTGAATTTGACACTGTAATAATGTAATAGATATTGTTAGGCATTCAATGTGACTTTGACTGTGTGATTGAAAAAACACTTTTGTATTTGTTTTTTAACTACACGTAATACCAGCATTATAAAGTTTCATGCATGTTCCAAGTTTTTGGCAGCGATATAAATGTCCAGCACCACTGAAGAGTAGCAATCCTGTCAAAGGGGTGTCGGCTTAGGCAGGCAAGGGGCAGCGGAGCATCTTCCAAAGTGGGGGGGGGGGCACCAACAAAAAGGGATACCTACAAATATATACAATTTTAAGACATTGCTATATACTCCTACATAGTGATTCATGCAATTTCAGGGATGATTTTGATATTTGTTTCTCTCTTTACCTGGTCCAAGATATTGCTTAAGTATCATACTCTACAGTTGGGTGAGATGGTCTGAATATTCATTTGCGAGCAAGCGATATTTGGGCTTAGGTCCCATAAGGATAACTTGGAATAGATAGAGGTGCGTGGGGGTATCTTCAAATTACTCCTATTTATTGCCAATTTGCTCTCATCGTCTGCTGAAATACCTGTAATGACCTTGTCTTGACCATGTGCTTCAGTTTTGATAAAGAAGAAATGCACCCCAACCACAGTCCAACGCTGACAAGAAATATGTCAGGAGTAATGACCAATTTCCCCTCTAATTTATGGCTGCGTTCATAAAAATTTTCAAAGACAGAATCAGAACATGAAACAACAGTCAAAATTTGCTGATTTGAAAAATACTTTGCACTGTCAAGCATCCGTCCATACAATAAGTCTGGGAAAATGATATTTCAAAATGCACTCTATTTTATGTTTGAGATTGCAGATCTCAAATACATTTAAATTCAAGGCAGTTAAAAAAAAAAAGTATATTCACACAAATGTGTTTAAAAGTAAGAGTTTTGAAACTGTGATTCTGAGCTGAAAATAAGCTTTTATTAATACAGACTTCTACTCAAATACCTCTCACCATGGTTTGGAGTGCCAATAAATACTCATTGGAGTGAAAATTGGAAGGAATTACTGAATTGATGGGTCCATCAGACAAGTTAAAACTTGTTCAATTACATGAGTTAGGCTAATCAAGGAGATGTTGGATCAGGAAACGGATATATGAGATATTATGTAAGAGGCTGATTTGAGGATGTTTTTTTTTCTAGTATTCTTGTAAATGGACAATGACAATTCATTGATGGAAAGAAATATGGCCATGTAGTGAATGACTGAGGTGCCTATGTAGAAAATAGTTTGGAATATTTTATAAATGCAAAATTATTACCTTGTTTCACTTTTAAATACTATAAAATAATTTTTTGAAATCTTATTTTTCATAAAGTCTAATTGAATCATGTGTATTAGAAGTCAAATACTAAATAGTGGAAAAGAGACTGTAATCACCAATAAATATGATTTCTGAAATTTTTATACATTTAATCAGTCTTAATCCCTGATGAATAACCCCTCCATAATATGAGTGTTCACTGTAGCAGAAATGTAGAATTCTTTAGAAATCGTAAATGGACATTCTCTGTAATATCCTGTTAGGCATAATGTGAAGGCTAACATTTGCACTTTACTGACAAACATTGGTCTAGTATTGATGAACAGATGCAGTGGAAAAAGTACATATCATGGTCTGTAATTTCAATTGAAACGCAATTGGATTACATGGAACATTCTTTTATAATGGATTCAATGAAATGTTTAGACAAATTAGATTACAGTTTGGCGACCTTCAACTCATATAGAGATGTGTTCCTGCAATTACATTCAAAAGTGATGTTTTGCAATGCTCTCATGTTATTTCCCTTGGAAAGAAGGATGTGAAACATATATTTATGGCGCTAGGTATTGGCCAGCTACAGCAGATAAATTAATCATGTGACCATGTACATGTAGCACATGACTACCATCTCTTACGCCCTAAAAGGGATATGCTTATGAGTTGAGTTATGTAATGCCAATCAAGCCCAAGTAGCCAGAGATTAATAAGAAAGGTCTAGACCTTTCTCAGTAATCTTCTATATAATTATTTAAAAAGCAGAAGGATGTTAGTGCAAGGCCTTTGTGATGGGGTTAATGCCTTTTTAGCAATCAACGGTGATATGTTTGGCTTGTGGCCTCGGCATCATTTGCATCAAAGGAAGTCTGCTAATTGTCAATTGCTATTCCAGCCCATGTCCGTCAGTTTGCTAATTACTCCCCTGCGATTTCATATGCCTATGTAAAGTCAGTTATATTCACAACTACTTGTATCATAGAGGTCAAGACTAAAATACATTTTTCATTGTCTTGAAAGTAGTATATAAATAAATATTAATTGTTACAAAACCTCATTTATATGAGACATGTTAAAGTAAAGCGACGCATTGGATTATTCAAGATAATTATAGGAAAACACCTGATAACGAGGAAGTCTGATGTATTGAAATGGTTGTTTGACAAATGCTCCTGCAGTAATTTCCTACACTAACCAAACTTTCAGCGTGTCCACATACAAAACAATTTATCCCGAAACTCTATAACGATACGTCGTATAAAGAATCATCATATAAATTCCAGGGTGTCCACACACAAGAAACGTCGTATAAAGAATCATCGTATAAATTCCAGGGTGTCCACACACAAGAAAGTAATCCCAAAACTCTACAGCGAAATGTCGTATAGGTGCGCAGTTTGCTACTGCGGTCATGAAATGGAAGCGGAAATGAGAGGTCAGGTCTCCTTTCGCCCGCGATCCGACGTTAAGCCCCGCCCAGTTAGACTAGTTCCGTCCACACACAAAATTTCTGTGATTAAGCGTGATTAGGCGTGATTAGTTATTGACTTCTATTTCGAAACGATGCCCAAACCTGCGTTTCGTTATACGACGTTTCGTTATACGACGTATCGTTAGTAAGCGTCCACACACACAATTTCATCATATAACTATCGCGAAACGGTATAACTATCGCGAAACGGTATAACTAATCACGCCTAATCACGGAAAATGTTGTGTGTGGACAGGGGGTTTATGATCAGACCCAACACCATACCTCATCCTAATCCTAAACCTAACCTAAAGCCTGATTGCAATCCTAAGCCTAACCTTAACCCTAACCTTAACCCTAACCCTAACCCTAACCATATAATTTTCACCCCCAAAAAGCCCAGAGCCATTGTCACCGTAGCAAATGTCAGATCACCATTGATGTATTCAAATTGCACTGAGTTATATCTGGAGGAAATGTATTTGAAAATTACTTAAATGAGAGATCCCCCATCCCACACAATGCAAGTAAATATTTTCATGTGTAAATTATTGTAGCAGTATGTAGAACTTCTTATGTATGCTTGTATTTTGGGTTGGGATGAATGTTTAACCTATTGGCAGTATGGAAATATTCCTGTCTTATGTTTACTACTATTTTGTTACAGGGGATATTGAAGTAAGGTCGAGTTTGGTAAATACTCCCGGAAAAGAGATTTTAATCGTAGAGTGCCTTTCCTGCGACAGGACTCATATCTGCCATGATTGAGGTGATCTCACAGCGAGCGAGATGCATTGGCAAAGCTAGGGCTTCCTTGCATGGTTCACTCCCTTCCAATCTGTACTGTTGTGAACTTTTTTTGTATGTTGGGGGTCTGTTGATGCATCGTTGTTGTGTGCCCGGCAGAAAGGTGAAAATGGATACATGGCCTGTAGATATTAATTTCTAGAAATATACATTTTAAAGTTTTGAGCTGTTTTTTTTTTTTTTTACTAGTCTTCACAACACATTTTGGTCTGTACATCAATAACAGCAATAGTCTATAACTTTTCTATATTATTTCCAAAGCATTTCAGTAAACAAACAAAAAATCAAAAAAGAATTGTAGATATGACAACATTTGTGTGTTTATTCCCTCCTAGCAAGCTCACAGTGGTATTTATTTCTGATCAATGTATTTACTATATGTTTATTTTGTCATTGTGGAGTTATAGAGTTGATGATGCAGATCACATGAAGCTTAAAACTAAAAGGGAAAAAGGAATTAAGTAGGAGCAAAACCAAAATACTACACTATGACTATAAAACTAAATAAACAAGGGAAAGTGAAGGGAAAAGGAGAAAAACAAACAGAGAGTGCGAAGGGAGATAAACAGAAATAGGTAAGAAAACACTTCACTGTTGATAGCAAAAGTAATCTGTGAAGTAATTTTGTTTGCTTAAAATCCAATAAATTGTTTGTATGATAACAAACACTTTTTGAAGAAGAAAAAAAATCCTCTCTCTTTGTCATGTATTCTTATCCGCTTCCAATGCCAAAGAGTTTGAATTAAAAACCAGTGCCACCAGTGTCTTGAAACTGTCTTAAGTTTGTGGACATTTTGTGAGACATGTGTTGTAAAATTAACACAATTTTTCTATAAGATGTCCATGAACATAGAGTTATGATGGTTTCCAGAAACTTACCACAGGTACCTACCATTAGGTAGCTCTTATGATACCTGCTTTCTGTTTTGAGGTTGGAACTACAGTAGTAGGTTAGGCCATACTAATTGCTCTGATTTAAGGTCAGTGAAATTAGCTAATAGTTTATGTGGTGAAAAAGTTAAAGGACATATCTCAATGATACTTGCAAAATAAAATGACTTTGTCTTGTACTTTCCAATGTTATTTCCTTGATTTGAGTGAGCAGCAATGTCATGTGATTATGTTTACTCTGCAGCCTTGCATTTACATTTTGTCAGTTCTTCTGTGTTCAGCTTTGTGAGTCATGCACGTTCTCATTCTTCTACAATCTTGTTCCTCTGCAAAATCTTTCTTTAGGTGAACATGTAGTGATCAAATATTTATTATTAACTGTATCAGACATCTGAGCAGGGCAATTTTAAAATTGTATTGCCCTCTAAGTTTAATTGATGAGCCAACAAAACTACGCGAAAAACAGATATTGACCGCTCAGAAAAGTCAATGGGATTTTGTGTGTAATTTGCCGGTCATTATTATTATACAGTAAACCAATGAACAAATATTATTGCCCATTCTGTAAAGTCAATGGCAAAATGCGTGTTTAACTAGTGGGCAATAAAGTAAAGCCAACATCCAGGTTTTTGTAATTTTCTTCGCGCATCTATAACGCATATGAGAACCTGCGCACTTTGCGCGCACTCTATTGTGACGTAATAATCACACCCACAGCACACTATTTGCAGTGTATCAAAAATGTCGTCAAGCACTAGATGAACAGTGCTGGTTTGACGATGTTTTTGCAACTTTTCATGCTAGGAAACCCTGTGCAGTGTAGGCTACTGTATTTTAAATAATTTAAGAGTATAAGATAGTAAGAGTTTCTTGTTTGCTCTAGATGTCTGATGTGGTTAATAACAGTAATATTGACTGCCTAATTCAGGGCAATATGACTTGTCATATATCACCCTTCGGTTCGGGCGATATATGTCGTATTGCCCTGAAGGCAGTCAATATTACGGAATTATTTCATGGAAATATTTTCTTTTTATTCCATAATAAAATATTGTAAATGCTCATCGTAATCGCAGTTCCACGGTGTACTGTTTATGCTCACTTCTCTGGCTCCTCCAGGCATGATTCTGGCTCAGAGCCAGAATCATGCCTGGAGGAGCCAGAGAAGTGCAGTGCAAAACTGCACTGCGCATGCTACGTTGACCCCATTTAAACGCGTTTACAAATGATTGTGCATTTATGCTTCCCCAGAATCGCTGATTTTGGAGAATCGCCGATCGTAAACGCACCTTTTTGTGAGTTCACGATCGGCGATTACGATCGCCGTTTATCGGTGATTCTACAAAAATGAGAAAGGACACAACCGTGTTTTGCACTAACCACGTAACAAAAGCCTCATTCTGGCCAGAAAAAGTTGAGCATAAACACACCCATAGAGAGGCGGGGGAGACAGAAGACATACAGATAGAAATAGACATGAGAAGGGAGAGAGAGAGGGTGTGTGAAAGTGAGATGGAGAGACTGGCTGCTAGAAACAAGGGAGGACTCTGCCATAATCCTGCAGGACAAGTTAGTTTTGCTTTCAGCCTTGGGGTAGATCAATCCTTCCCCATAAATAGATCAATACCCCTTCACACTTACAGGAAGGAACCTGCTGTTTTGGTCATATGACCATGTCTCTATACCCCCTTCCTCTTTCTCCCATCAACTCCATACATGCAATAACCCCCTTTTGACATCCTCCAGCCCCCATCTTATCCCACTCCTGACACCAAATTTAGGAGTGTTTCTCAATTTTGGGATGTAGAGGGTTAATGCCAAAGACAGGATGATTTGCAGTATTATGGATAGCCAGATGGGTTGTAGGGGTGGAGCTTAGGTAGGATGAGATAATAGGACATAATATATCATATGATATATAATGTACCAGCCAATGAAATTACAACCACAATGTGATAGATCTTTGATTTCCTGCATTGATTTTGCTTTACAGTTTCTTTGAAATAATTTTAACTTTGAAAATGTTCTTTCTTGCTGCGTAATGCATTGGATTATACATTCCTTTTTATTTAAAGTTCTTTCTATTGATGTCTGAAAAATGTAAGTAATACTATTTCAATGTATCATTATCCATTGTCATTGCCATAAACAATTTGATGATGTATATAGTCAGAATCTTGTGTTCCCCTTAGATAGCCTATCCCCTTTACATGGTTTACACTAAGTACTGTAACCTTTTCATTGCAAAATCACCCATTTGACATTTGCTTAACATTTGATAATGTCAGGTCTGTCAGATTTGAGCATGCATTGGCTCGTTAAAACTATTGCCATACAGATACCTGCATTGTGAATAATCATATCTGATTGATACACATCTGCTAAATAATTAGCTCGTAACCACAGACATGCATGTTGTATGTCAAAACCATTATGATTTTCACTGAAGGCTTTCAGCTTTGATCCCCTTTTCACAAATAATACAAGTTTCAGCATTAATTTGCTGTAAATGGTGTAACAAATCCCTCATTATCTTTTACAATCCTCTAACAAACCTATAACTCTGTTGTGCAGCCTACACCTAGGTGGAGAGTGGCAGGTGTAGATTAATGTCTTGCCAAAGGACCTTAGGGCCAGGCTGGGATTCGAACCCCCTATCTAGTAATCTTCAGTCCAGTAATTTATCCACTTTATCAAGGAGTTTTGATAAAATTTGATTATAAATTAGCCAGGATTATACTTTAGGATTCTTTCTCATAATTATTAAGATGAATATCATTTGAATACTTAATAGGATATGAACTATACACTTCCTAGGATTGATCAGGATAAGAGCTTGAATTTGGTGAGTAAAATGCAGAATTAGACCAATTAAGCATGCTAATTCATCTTTGGAGAAGCTATTAGTCTTGCTTATCTAGGAGAAACTTTAAGGTTTCAATAATATTTCCAGCTTTCACCTTAAACTAGCATTGGCAATCACTTTTTCTAGTTGCTAATAATTGCAGAAGGAAATATCACAACATGCTCTACACAGACAGGGGGTGACTGAGCCTTCATCAAGTGTTTGGTTTCTATTTTTATCGCCCCAGACCAGTGAAGAATTATCAAGGGATGTATTACAATCCATGCCGACCCAGTCATGTCTGATGCTGGATTTTCTAGAATTTCCCTTCTGAAACAAATACATTTGTCCAGTCGACTTTGCCACTTGTAGAATGCATCCTGGAAGACAAACAAATGTGACATACAAATGTTTTCAAGGATTTACATTTGTTTCAACATTTAGAGAGATCTGTTAAAAGTTTTGTTGTAGATTCTAGGTCAGCATCTCCCAAGACTGTCTGTGTTTTCTTTAAGTCGTGTCAAGATATGAGGCATTGAACTAGATAGATAGTGATCATACCGGGCTCAAATGTATGCAGCTACTAAGATATGAATCTAGACATAGAGCTTATCTCATACTCTAAAAGACAATAACATAACTTCTGGTATGATGAGGAAAGATTGAAAGTCTGTTTGCTTGATGGACAATATGAATATAATACAATGATAACATTTGAAATGTGAGTGCTAGCTGACTACTGGTAACATTTTTGTCTTATGGTAAAAGACAGAACAAGAAATATGAAGACACCCATGTGAAGGTTTATCTTATATTGTAATACTGTTGGAACTATTGGATTGTATGAACCCTAAATCACATTCTGCATGACATACCAATGGAGGATCAGTTCATTCAACTGTTAGCCCTGTATCTTTCCTTTTTACACAGTGTAAATTTAGGGTCTATTTTAAGACTCAAAGAAGAAAAAATGCACAGAGTGCTTTATACAAATTATGCAAACACAAATGGGTAATATATGGTTGTCAAAATAGATCTTAATCTATCAATCAGGAACCATTTCTTATTTGGAGATCTCAGTCTATTTTTTCAAAGATCACTTATGTTTAAAGGGGATAGGTTTACCAATAGTAGGTGTCGTATAGTGGTTTATTCACTTGACTTTCAGTTTGAGGGTTGAGGGTTCTCATCCCAACCCAGTGGTATTGGTAAGATATTAATCCATATTCGCCACTCTCCATTCAGGTGTAAATGGGTACCTGGCAATTGCTAGGGTAATAATAATTACAGGGCCCTTAAAAAGAACAGCATTAATACTGATGAGGCTTCTTTAGGTAAACAATTAATAAAATAATTCTTTATTTACCATTTGGTGAAAAACATTGTGATATAATTACAATAGAAAGACATTATAATATAAATGAAGATGACTTCTATTGTTGAGCAAGCTGTTCTGTAGCACTGCAGACTGTGTAGGAAGGACATTCCTTGTCATTGTTTACCTCTTCATCAATCCTCTCAGTGACTCATTAGGCGGTGTCACACAGAAAAATCCAGACCCATCTTGAATAAACTAGATTTTAGAAATCTAGTTTATTCATTTACACAGGTAGATAAGCATTGTGACATAAGGGATAATTGATGACAGACAGCCAATTAAGTGGATAACTAAAATCTGGATAACTATTTTCCAGATTTTGGCCTCTGTCTGACACCGCCTAATGTCTACTAACAGCCATCATGATTCAAAGTTTGAGCTTTGGAGGTTTCATTCTATTGATACACTTTGGGAATTAAGTATACTCTCCATGGAACCAATTTTACAATGCATAGTCCCATTTAAAAAAAGGAAAAAGTTGAACTTCTTAATTAAAACTAACATTGCAACATTAGCAACGATCAAATCATTGGGCTGAATTTGCCACTGATAGCAATCAAAGGGTTAAACTAACAAATGTTTATTGGAATAATGGATGATTAGTGGGGAGTCCTACTGCGCTAAATGTAAATACAATATCATCATCCGCCTCTCATATGACATTAACCCAGCGTAATTGGAGCACGGGATACATGAATGAAGGCCTAATTGAGATTTGACGTTGTTTGTGGAATGGTGTCAGAGCCAGTTGGAGGAGGAAAGTAAACCCATTATTTTGTTTGTCAAGTTCTAGTTTTGGTTAACATGATAATGCAATATGGAATGTCTGATTTTACAATAATAACAATACAAAAAAAAAATTAAATTTTTATTCTTCTTGCTTTTGTTTTAGTTTTTAGCAAGTTGAGGGTACTGATTAAATGAGATATAAAATATTTAAACATTTTAATGATATTGTTTTTGTAAGGAATTAATTTGAGAAAAAATAGTACATGTGTGAAAATACTCTTTTGTAGTCCTCAAGGCTATACAGAATTTTTCCTTTTTTAAACTCATGAGTATACTACAGTATTGCATTCAAATGCCAACAATTTAGAAATTCATCTTGACAAAATTAAAGGGATAAGTCTGAGTTCTGACAGCTGATGTGCATCAGTCCTCTCCTCTTTCTTGGACCACTCTTGAGTTTTGACCAGACCGTCCGCATGTCGACAGTCACGGAGAAACTAATCAGTGTCGCTCCTTATCAGAATTCGGACAATGTCAGTCATGAGTCAAGTCAAGTCGATATTGAATTTTTGTGAAACATAAATAACAAGTATCTATACGAAGTTGTCGCAGAACAGCCTGTGCGATCGCTGGATGTATCGCGTGCCAGTTTTTCTTGGGATGCTACCAGCATGTGTTCAGTATTACACAGGAAAAAGGTTCTTTTGTGCCACCATTGACTATCTAACAAGCCCATCAGGAATGACTAAGTCACGCCATTTCCACTTTATCCCCACAATTTGTCACGCTTAACGTGACTAAAAAGAAAACGGCCTAATGTTCACTGTTAGGTTTAATGAGGTTTGATTGATAAGACAACTGATGAGAAATTAAAGTGAATCCTCTCCAGGTTTAGGATAATAATGAGAGGCTTTAAAGAGTCATGGATAAGGAAGGTAGCCATTGATAAGAACAGGTGGAAAGGGGCAAAACTTGGTGACTAACCATTCTAAAACCCCTTTTCCGGGAGCAGAGTCAAGAAGACTTTTACTGGCCAAGACTAAGGGGATGGAAAGTGCATATGTGTCATTCATGAATTGAGCCAAAACTTTTTTACATTGTTTTTTCATTGGGACTATGATGTAGTTATAGGATTGTTAGACAACGACTTCACATAATAGATATGAACTCTATTCAGAACAGTACATTCAACAGATTCATCCTTACTGGAAACAAGTTAACCCATTTGCTTTTCAATTCTCTCATTTCCCCAGGCTAAATAGAGGAACCATCCACTTCTTAGGGGCAATAAGTCATTAATTCAATGCAATATATGGTTGAATATTGTTATCTAGCAGTGTTTAAATCTTGTTAAAATTCTGTAAAGATCAACAGCTTTTGAGATCTACAGGAACTGAAATAATTGCCAATGAGCTGTTGAAGTATTTCAGAGGTCTCTAGAGGTCACTAGAGACACCCATAGACACCAGCTAGAGGGTAAGGTGTCGCCCATTCTAGTCAGATTACAGGAAGGTATAAAGAAATCACCAACCACCAATTAGATAATGAGGACTCCTTTTACAACCACATGCAGCTATAATCTCAAAGAGCCAGAAGGGTGTTAACCCTGTTAAACCCCTTCTGGCTTTGAGCAGAGGCTATGTAACGTCCTATCTGTATCAATTGCTAAGAAGATAGAGCACATCGACCAGGAAAGAGTGGATCCTGTTACTCTGGTTAATGACCCTTGCTCCAGGAAGTCATAGATACTCTGGATTTTCCTCCTGAAGATTGTCATCACAACGATATCAACGTTTTTAATCCCAAAAGGTGTTAAATCCTTCCCTGAAAAATATGGTATTATTTGGCATGATGCCAGGTCCTTGGATAGCAAAAAGAATTATTCAGAGAAATTACAAGTAGGATTGATTATACTGATCTTCATGTTCTAGGAACTGTTATAGAGAAGCAGGATGGGAAACCAAACAGGAATTAGAATCAATATTAATGAAACTTTACCATAGTCAAATTTGTTGCCTTTTAGAATTGAGGTGATCATTTCATGAAATGAAGAAGAAGAAAAAAAGGTCTGAGGGAAAGCACTCCTCCCAAAGTGCTTGGAGCCAAGCAAAATACTCCCTTCTCCTCCAAGAATTTCTGATCCTTAGCTTCCTGCTTCTTGAAATTTCAACCCTGAATCAAAGGCCATCTTCTGAAAACTGGATGAATATTATTCATAAGTAATTTGTGGCAATTTTCATTGAATATTACTAGACAACTCACAGACTGAGTCAAAGTGACGACGTAACCAGATTACCAAGGAGAGTCATTCATGATGAAATAATTGAGTAATTTGAGGTTATACTGTAGGGAGCTGACTTGTCGTATGGTAACGTTGTGTTTGTTGTCCCGAGGCGTTCTAAGTCTCACCACACTCACGCAACGCTTCGCTTGGACACTGGTGGTCATGTAGGTGCAGTTCAACGCTTCCCCCGGTCCTAACTAACTCTTTCCCCTCCCATCTCTCGTCAGATTTGTCCAAGGGCAAAGGCAGTCGAAACTTCTTCTTTTTTCCCTGTCTAATTTCAAAGTTCACAGTTTTTATGCTACACGTTTTTCCCTGGAAACCTAATTTGAACCAAATCTTGTAGTTGAGAAGTAGTTCAGTCCATGCCAACGGCTCTCTATGATTGCGTTTTACCATTAGTGAATGAACTTTGACAGTCAATTCACAACGGTGATGATCACCAAGCGTGTAAGACAGCAAGATTAACACAAGATTGATTGCGTTTTTAGGCAGGCCATAGGGGTCATGGGCACCATTTTTTTTGTATTGTGAAAAATTACATTTTGCAAGAATGAATTCAATCTCTGGAATATTAAAGCAAAATATTTTGATACAAAATGAATGACAATTGTGTTTAATTTTTTCTCCCTTTTAAATGTAATTTTTAGGGTCATCTTTGGAGTTAAGTTACAGCTATTTGAAAAGTGGAAGTCAATGCACTACACTACTATAACGTCATAAATGCAGCAACTTTGATATTTTGACAAGGAATGAAAGAAGATGTTCTAAAATGCAGTTTAGGGTCAGCTCTTTTGAGTGCGACAGACACTCAGCTTTTTAGCCTTAGAATGTTGGTGTATTACTTTTAAGTTTGTTTTAACAACACAAAGAATGAAATACCTGGTACTCTATTCTGTTCTTGTCAAATTTATGGGGTTTCCTTATAAACACAAGAATAGGGATTAGAAAAGCTAGAGGAAAGGGGACAATTACATTGGCCATACCATGGTTAAACAAACTATGTCAGGTCATTATGCAAGGAATTGTAATAATGGGTTTTTCTGGGATAATCTTTCCCTTTTTCACTAAAATATAGCCTCTTCACTTAGTTTGCTTGTTTGAAAGTACACACAAAATAATGCATGGTCACCCCCCCCATGAAAAAAAAGCAGAGCAGTGTTTCCAAGAAATTTCCTTCCTTGTGCACTGCAGGTATGCCAAACCTATTGTGAATAGATTACTGGTAATACGTAGAAATTGGATGTAACAATCCCATTGGTCCCGTAAAATATAAACTCAGCAACAATTGTATCATCTTTCTTCTTTTTCGTCCCCTCATCTCTCTTTAGTTCATAATTCTTAAGCTGATGGGGCTCAGTACCAATTTGTGGTGGGTTGAATCAAGGATAGCAAGGGGTAGGTAGTATGGTCTAGGGCTGGTGTGGGCCTCCTGGGCCTCCTGCCTGTGTTGGTAGCCCCCATACCAATTCATCACACACATGATGGTATTTCTTGGACCGCTGCTTTGATCATCTTCATGTGGGAGACTTCCTATAATGCATTGTACTATTCAAGCGATATTTTATTTTTGTGATCATAGCTGGACAGTTATGATTATCACAGTTAAGATTGAAATTGAAAATGTATGAAATAAAAGTGTAATAACTCAATGCAGACCACATATGAAGAGAATGTAGGCCTTTATATTAATTCATGACATCATTTTTTGAAAATTGCATTTCTGGTCTGTAACACTTATGTTTTTTTCCTATTTTTTCTTCTACATATAACACATCCTATTTGTAACAAAAAGGCCTTTTGTGACATTTGATCTAAAGATGGAAATGTACAGCTTTTGAAGATACATTTTTTAAAACACTTTAATAAAGGAATAGTGTTTTTAAAAAAACCATCACAGACATACATCCAAACTGCTCCTCCAAACATGTGTAAACGGTGTCAGAAATTGTAGTTTTGGGATGCCAGACTCCCCTGTGGGTTTCTTTAGATTTACCAATACCTAAAAGAGTCACCTCTCGGATCCTCCTCGCACATCAGTGATTAGTCCCAAATATCAAATCCATGGGGGTCACTTCTACACTACTAGCTTTCCCCCTAATCCTTTATAGAAGTCAACCAAAGGGACATGTGGTTTCGACCACCGAGGAATATGAAAAAATAGACAGAAAGAGGGATAGGAGGAATTGAGAGTTCTGGCAACCTCCTAAACTAATTTTGGAAAAGTGGTATCTATTTCAGAAACGATGAGGCGGGATACTATTTTCGATGGGAGATTGATGAAAAATGTTATTTGTCGCCCAGGAACTAAATCTGTTCCGTATTGGCTGGGCTGTTTACTTGTTTGTGCACCCCCCAAAAAAAATTCGGAAATGATACAAATTGAGTTAGAAGCGTCCCAACCCCTCCGATGAAAAGAGAATCTCTTGATAGCGAGATGGATTTGTAGAAAACCAAAGACTTGTATTGATGATATGTGATCGTTTAGTAATTGGAGTGGGATTAAGATTTGTCTGATTGAATGATGAAATGGATAAAGCCATTTATATGTAGGTTAATTGGATGTAGAGGAGATGGATTGATAATTGTAAGCCTGAGAGGAACTGAAATACTCTATTTTACTTGACCTGCAATAATAAGGCTCATCATGTGAGGGATGGATGGATTAATATGGTACTTATCTTTCTAATACTTGTTTGTCATTTGATGAGTAAAAGAGACAATTCTTTTTCCTCTTTAACATAACTTCTGTATTTTCAGGATTAAATATTATGCCTGTAGATAATGATGGGCATCAGATCTTGTTCATATGCAGCATTCAGGTTCTGTATGTGATTTTATGAACCAACAAACTTACTATAAATCATCTCAAACTTGACTACAGATAGAGGCTTTTGTCTTTTGAGGATATACGTATATAATATAAAACTCTTTTGAAATGAACCCTCTTGGTTCTGCTGGTGGGATTGTACAACTGGTGTAAGCATATTATTGGCTTTTATTTTGATAATTGATAAAACACTGATTTAAAGACTTCTAGATATTTTGCAAGGAGTGGCGTCATTAAACTCTCTTACTGGGGGGGGGAGAAGATAATTCAGGATAATTATGTATTTAAAAATACTATGTCCCTTTTGCAGCAAACATCAAATTCTGTAGAACTTTGCAGAAATTATGAATATGTCATGTATGTCCTATCTGTGAAATTTAAACATTAGCAGTGTCCTAATAGTCAAATTATGCAAGGAAACCTGTTTACTTGCTAGACTTCACTGTCAGACACTATTGAGTGACTGACTGGCTTTTTTTCAACTTTGGTAATAACATACATAAAATGAGCTGTAAAGGGTACATGGGCATTTGTCTACATCAATAACCCACTTCTTGTAATGGCCAAAATTAAACTGATTGAATCTTTGCGCAGCATAAAACGTCTGACCATTCGGTACAATGGTCTGAAAAATCAGACTATTACTTACTGGCTCTATAGCTCCTAAGTCGATTCGACAACTAATAGTCGTTATTTTCCCACTTAAAGACATTTTCAAGCCCCTTTTTTTTGGGAAGTTTTAAATTAGTATTGTCTTTTAAATGCCGTTGGAATTTAACCTTTTCATTTTTTTTGCTTGCAAATGGGACATAGTACCTTTAAAAGTGGCATTAAAGATTTTACTTACAAAAGCACAATGATACAGCAGAGTACTTCTGCATTGAGAAGTTATCATTTATATACCTCAGACATATAAAATCCTAATTCAATTGCTTCTAATTTATTGCAGTGGTTGATGAGACAAGGCAAATTATGTGCATTTTTTGCACAAAAGTTCTATTGTTACTAATTTATTATAGTTACATTGACAATATTTTTATCTTGTTTTTACTTTATTCATTCTTTATTTTTTCCTCCTCTATCTTGCAAAAGGAAAAACATTTTTGATCTAACCTACGTAATGGTTTATGAGTTTTTACCAGTTTAGACCTTTAAAAAGCCAAGTAGCAATTTAATCACTAATTTTCTTTTAACCGCATTAATACTTTCAACAGAATATATGGTATGAAATAGATATCAGATAATGTTTCTGGTAACAAGGGGGTTAAGAGGGATGGAAACTTACCATATGCTGATCTACAGAAGTGATCCTGGGGATGTGAAGGTTGACAGCTACAGGAGATGGTATCTTGAACCAAACAGACCAACATGGCTGCAAGGAGGCACACCAATCCTGATAGATGCATCTTGAAGATTGTACAATTATCCACTCCACCAAACACTTCACCAACACGATATCACTAACTTGTTCAAGTTGAGAACCACTTTACAATTCTTGTAGATGCTCCTGTTCCCCGTTCCACTCTGGAAAAGCTTTTCCCTTAGTTTGGAGTTAGAAAGAATCCTTAGAATCGGACCATAAACAATAGATTCTAAATCAGCACTTCAATGGTTAAAAGCTCTTCTTTTCCTAAAACTGACAGGTTTTGATCCAACTTAAAAAAAAAACACAGCCAATAAAGCATTCAGAAAGGTAGCCAGCAAAGATTGAAAACAAAAATCCTCTTCTTAAATCTGTTCACCTGAGAGAGTGAGCTGGAGAGAGAAAACACTTCCGAAGAGAGACAGTCAGTCGAACAGTGGCATGTGCGCTATTGTGATGCAACTGATACTAGTTGACTTGTAGCAGGGATGTCATATACACTTGTAAAGTTAGAGGGGAAAAAAATAGAGTGAGCTGGTTGACATGTATGAGTGACTCACACGTTTCGAGAGGGGAAGCTTTGTATTGGGTGAGGTGATTGGTGAAACTAACCTCCGAGCTACCACTTGATGGCACTCTATAGGGTGTGATGACCACCAGTTATGCATGTACAGGACTATAGATTATTTAATTGAGAGGTGATGGGCATGATTATATTAAAACAATCAGGAATGTATTTATTTATAGTGATCAAACATAAGGTGCTTACTATTTTTACTTTGAAGGTGGCAGAAGAAAATTACCCTAGAATAAACGTGATTTTGCCATATTTCAGGTGATTTTAGACTAAATGAGGGTGAATTGGGACGTAGATATATTTTTGTCATATTGTTCATGTGTCTCTTTTCCTTGTTTTTCTTGTCCTTGTTTTTCTTGTCCATTTGTCTGTTCACCTCTCAGTATCTCTCTATGTCTCAGTTGGGAATTATCTATGACTTTGAACCTGCAGCCCACTTTCTTTGATGTTGCCCTCACTTATTTTTGATTTTGCCCTCTGTACCAAGTGTTTGATTTCAGAACACTTCAAAATTTGTAATTTATGATGAATTATGGGGCTATTTCCCTTCTAGGCAGTCACACACGTAGGTAATAAAACATGACCTGCATTTTTTTGCTAGCTTTGATGAAGCATTGTTACAAAAAAGCACAGAGACCCTTTTTTTCTTGTTATAAAAAAATAGAGATTGGGGATGGGGACAGAGAGAAAGAGAGGGAGGGGAGAGAGGGAGAAGGAGGGTGGGAGGGAGAAGGAGGGTGGGAGGGAGGGAGGGGGAGAGAGGGAGAGAGAGAGAGAGAGAGAGAGAGAGAGAGAGAAAGAGGAAGAGGCAGAGGGAGAGAAAGAGAGCGAAAGTATGGAAGAGAGAGAGAGAGAGAGAGAGAGAGAGGTGATTGGGAAATGAACTTTATTTTTTATGCCTCATCTATTGAGATGAAAATAGTTTATTTTTTTCTTAGTCCTCAAGATGGTGATTTCTGACATTTAATCTGGGCGTGAAATTGTCTGCATTCTTCGCATGCCAAATCGTAAATGAAATTCTAATTTTCTTTCAATTTCATGGTTACTCTAGAATTCCTAGCAAATTACTAAGAATAATGTTGAATTTTTTTTTTCTTGCTTTGTCACGGCTGAACTCTTCATGTTTGGTTTATATTGGTCAAATTTCCCTGACAGTTTGCCAAATAGTAAAGTCTCTAAACATTTTTTCCAGACCAATAAAATGTGTCAGCCCCAGCTTAGGAATATACATGTAGATTCTTGCAATTGTCAATGATTGCAAAAGCTGTGAAATTGTGATCAAATAGTTTTTTTGATTTGTTTGTGTGTCAGCTGTATGGATCGACTGTCATATAATCTGACAGGTTATATTGTCTCATTTTGGTAACATATTTGATGTATTTATGAAACGTTGAAAAGGGGAAATATGTTAGAACCTCGTACTTCAGTAACTAAAGATTTTGTTCATCACTTCAAATAAATATTTAGATGTATTATCCTGTTATTGTTTCTTAACTGGGGGCCCCTTCCGTCAAGCTTTATTTTAAAAATAGTGTATTCTAAATCATTATTAATGTGTAATGAGATGCAGTAGAATTACACTTTAAAAATACACAGAGTGGTCAACGATAATAATGTTAACATAAAACAACAAAGAATTAGTTTGATTTATTTTTAAGAGGTAGATTTGCCTTTTTGCTGTCAGAATAATCTTGATATAAATCTATTGACAATGTTTATTTTTTATTTTTTCTTTCCATGTGTGTGAATGCCACTTCTTGACTCCTTCAACTTGCCCTACCTTTGCAGGTGAGTTTATATACAGATTTTATCTTTACTTTTCTCCAAGGTTATAAAATTTTGTCAAAATCCCATTTGTCACGAGATAACATTTATGTTACACGGAAAGGTGGGACATAGGTAGCAAACATAGGAAACATATTTTTATCAAACCTTCATCATTCTCACCTTCTACTTAAAGGGAATCATAAGGCTACTTAGTGGTTTTAAATGTTTTATTGGGATTATGTGATTTTATATACACTGAAGTTAACAGCATCATCTGTTCTCAATTCTTCATTCTTCTTCTTGTACATGAATCAAGCCTTCCTGTAGTAGTTTATTTTGAAAGAAAATGTTAAAAATTCTATCTTGCACATATCAAATTTGTGATATTTCTGCAAAATCCCTGTTGCTGATAATATTTCACAATTCCTCCAAGGCAATGAAGGCATGGTGAGAACAAAGATATGAATTAAGTGGTAATGGGTGGTTACCACCAGTTTGAATACTATCTGCTTGGAACCAGTAGG
This sequence comes from Mesocentrotus franciscanus, assembly GCA_037976565.1. Lineage (NCBI taxonomy): Eukaryota > Metazoa > Echinodermata > Echinoidea > Camarodonta > Strongylocentrotidae > Mesocentrotus > Mesocentrotus franciscanus. The sequence goes on along the minus strand of CP137666.1, from coordinate 58,655,085 downwards.
GTGTTAACTCTATGTAAACTGATACAAGATAATGTCCTTCTCGCTCCAAACAGACGGTATGGCATGTGTGATATGGAAGAGTTCCAATGGCCGACTTCACTTTTGTGGGATCATCTTTTAATATACCTTTATGGTTCCCGATTTATTGGCCAAATCATGCTTGTTTTTGCATTCATCTTTATGTTACCTTGAAAGAACAGTCTCTCACAGTATCACATGTGATATATCCATGTGTTAAATTTCATTTCTTTTAGATCATCACATTTTAAGAAGTTTGATGATATTTTGTAATTTTGCTTCATATGGCACTGAAAGGGTTTGAGTTTAATGACCTTATCTATTCCTTACCACATAATCAGTATGACTCATTCAAAAGAAGATCATTTCACAATGTAAACATTTATGATTGTTTGTTGAATCCTGATGAGAATAATAGGATTTGGGTTGTATTCACTGGGCTGACGTATTTAATTCCTCATGGGCAGGTACTTTTTCAGAGAAAAGGGGGTTAGAGGTATAAAGAGAGAGGGGGTAGAGAACAGTGGTTCGGTTGTGGCGTGCGCCTGTAATCCAGCTAACAGTGGAAGTTACAAACTGATTCAGCCGAGGACGCAGGTTCGAAACTGAGTCACGTCTTTCGGATGGTGACGTTAAAGGTCGGTCCCCAGACGTAAATAATCATATCTGATTGATACACGTCTGTAAAAACCCAATCACACACACACAGTGAGATAGGAGAGAGAGAGAGAGAGAGAGAGAGAGAGACAGAGAGAGAGAGAGAGATGGAGTGAGAAAAGAAAAGAGGGAGAGAAAGAGAGAGTAATAGTAAAGGGGGATAAACCTGAGATAGAGGGAGAGAGAAAAGAAAGAACAAGAAACAATATTTTCCTGTTATGATTATAAATACTATTAAGGTAAAGTATGAGCTATCCAACATCATGCTTTAACATAGCTGTCTCATCGATTAAAGTAGAGTGGTGTACATTCTGATCTTTCTTTGTTTGTCTTTTGTGATAAATATACCTATGATCAAGTCTATTTTGCTTCAACAAATAAACATATTTTCACATGTGAGTTAAAGGTAAAGACCAGTTTTGGAAATGCCCCTCTCTCAAAAAATGAAATGGAAGCTCTCATTACCAATCATGTGAAAGAATATGTTTTGACTAATACGTGATGATACAAATTTTGCCGAGAAAGTCGGGAAATCGCCTACTAATTGATATATTTGGTAAATTATTATATCTATTGGGACCAAATAGATATTGCGCACGTGGTCGCGTAGTCCCATATACATCTTTCTGTGTACAGTGCTTGTAACTTTACCAAGACTGGGCCAAATTTTTTATCATTTCGATGATTCCAGAACCTTGCAGTACACACCAATACTTATATGCTAGATGATCAACCTTTTCTGATCGATTACACAACGTTTCTTTCACAATGCAATCGCATGACCAGAACTGGTCTTTATCTTTAAACCTTACTCAGAACAGAATTTTTGACATTTCATGATACAGTGTCATCATGATCATTGGTTGTTGAAGTCAATTTCATGACACACTTGGCCAAAGTTCACTCCTTGTTTCATAACAAACATTTGCTTTCTTCAAATGAAGTATGAAAGAATGACTGGAGGGATGGTTTCCTAATGTATAGTGTTTGTCAAGGTGAAATATTAAGTGAAATTGTGTATTTTGGGGGCGTATAGCTGGTGTAAGAACAAAGCAGTTATTTCCTAGTATGTTATTCAGAAATAGTTTTATACATGTTTGTGATTTTTAAAGTTGTACATTGGGAAACAATGTCATTAATAAGAAATTTATATTTTGTTGTGAATGATCGGCTCTAAACACCAAGTACATGCATTTATCAGTGGTGGATAAATGTTAAAAATCAACTCTGAACATGCTTGATTTATGTTCTGTTCTACCGACATAGGTGTAGTAATATTATGAATTAAGGAAGTCTTTGATCCTTTGTACTTTTCCAATATTATGTATTACCTTTAATATTTCTTGTTAAAAAACAAACTGATTAGTCATGTCTCAAAGCACATTCAGAAATGTTCTACCAGACTCTCCAAAGACCTCAACAATCAAGTTTGTTTTCTTTCAGTGCCAACAACTTTAGAAAACAAAATATTTGCAAAGACACAAAACATGCATGACCTACCGAATAACAATTTATTGAGCAATTTTTCCCAAGGGCAAAATATTTCCAAGTAAAGAATTTGTATGCATCACAAAAGAAGGAGGTCAACCCCCTTTATTTTTAAGCTATATTTGTTATTCAAAATTTAGCATTTGAAAGAAACATAAACACAATAGATGTTGACGCAATTAATCTTTAAAATCAAAATTGATTTTTGAGGAATGTATTTCTTTAAGAGAAATATAGTGGTGAGTGCAATGATTTCTCAAAATATTTGATATTTTTCATTTTTCATCATCACTGTTTTTACTTTTTTTGAAAAATTTCTTATTTGAATAGAAATACAATTGACTTGAGATTTATTTTGTATTCATGTGGCTTGAAAATAAACTTATTCTCACTACCGGTATGTTAGATATTAATGTGATGATACAAGCTTATAGGCTGGATTCCAAAGTGATGATCATAGTGTTGACATATAAAAGTCATTGAGGCATGCAATCTTTGGAAATGACTGGAACAATTGGTAGATACTGTTATTATTAAGTTGTATGTTGAAGAAGATTGTTTTACATTTATTTATTTCTGATAAATGGTATAATCATTTTAACATAGGAATGAGTACATTAAAACATATCATAAGACTAGGAGGCAAAAACCTGAGGAAAAAAAACACTTGCATTGGGAGTGCCAAGAACAAATACAACCTAGCTGATTTCTAGCAAATATCCACAGTGACTGTAATATTCACAAAATCTATATATGTCTTTAAATGTATGTCATGTTTGTGTGTTTTGATATAGAATTGAATACAATCCCTCTAATTATTTTGGCTAAATTTAACCCCAAAATGCCAAAGATAGAGTCACATACCAGGTATTTCAAAAATGAGGAAATCAAAACAAAGGATATGACTTATGGCGTGCCGACACCAAAAGGAGGAGTTTTTTTATACCGACCAAGATATTAATTTGGGGGTTATAATGAGGTCATTTGAAGACAGGTATTTGGTTAATGGTGACCCCTTCTGTGCTGAAGTAGGGTAACTTACATTACCCCTGGGGAGATCTTACCACAGAAAATTATCCAGCTAACATGAAAATGTCAAAATAGCTTCATGCACATCAATTCAGATTATGGTGAAGACATTTTTTCCATGACTGTATCTTGTCAAAAAGTCTAGATACGTCACACATCTGAAACTTCCATGGTAATTTTCTTGAATATCAACATATATATTATATGGCAGATGTTATTTATCTACACGTGTACATATGTGGTGATAGCTTTGACTCTGTTGGAATTCATTTTTTTATTGTTTCCAGAACTCCAGCTTATCTTTAAGAAAAGTCTGAAGGCATACAAGAACGTTTCTCATCAATGATGCATGAAGGTTGAGAGAGTTCAAGTTTCCATGGAATCACTCACACAGCACCATGTTGCCCTCCTATGTCTATGATGTCATTTTGATCCGTCTGTCAAAAGGTTGTGAAAATTTAATCATCCAACTTTCATGAGGTTGATGGGTAAAATGTCTGCTTAATTATTGATGCAAAAACCCAATAACATTTTTTTTTACAAATGCAGGGACAAAAATGATATGCAGTTGTCATTTTAGGGTGATGATAGTAAGGGGAAGTATATCATTTCTTCAAATATGATTGATGTGTGGAGCTGAAAGTCATTTTTTATTTATAAATGTCAAACAAGTTCCATTTCTCTTATTGAGACAAGGGGCGAAGGGGTTATTTTGTTATTAAGAAAAGCAGGCCTCCACATGTATAATAGTTGGGGTATCAATGATATGTTCTTGTAAAGGAGAAAGTCAAGACAAAATTGGTGACCTGAGCATTGAAGCGTGTGTTATAGAACCTCTTTAAAGCCGTTAACCATTGATATAATGAGATACTTTGAGTGCCATTCTTCTTTTGCTTTCATCCACATTGTTTGAACTTTGTAATCCCAGTCATAATGAAGAGGCCAGTAGCAGACTGACAACAGACCGAACCAAAAATAGCATTACCCTAAAGGGCTTAGATTGTGTCAGTTAATAGTTGGTCTGTCAATAGTTTGATTCACAGGACAGTGTTTTAACTTGAAGCTTAGGTCATGGTTTTAAACTGTTAAAGTTATCTTGTAGTTATGTGCCATGCAGATGCAATTAACTTGGAAGTTACATGAGCTTGTGGTTAAAATGCCTGCCTGCCTGCCTGCCTGCCCAGCTTGTAGTTCAAACTTTGAATAGCCTCCCATGTGAACCCTTCTCATCCCGTGTGAACCCTTCTCATGGTTAGTGGTTTGTTGTTTATAATGTCAAGGTTTTCCGAACTTAAAGTTGAAAACTTTGACGGTCCTTTGTGAACATAGCTTATGTGACTGAGTATTAAAGTTTATTGAGCAATTGTCATCAAGGTTTAGAAGACTCATTGCTCAATCTCCATCACAACCTTAATGCCAGTCCGACATGAAACACAGGGCATTTTGTTAAAGACATTAAAATTGAAACCAGCCAGTTAGTAACATGACATGCATATTGTCAGTTCATATATGATATGATACAATTGTAAAACAAGAAAATAAATTCAGAACATCCTCATCAAGCCCAAATGACGAATCCTCACATCCCCACAGCATTATCACAAAACTAAAATGACATTCAACAGGTCTAAGCTCACATCAAGGTTCCAAGCTTGATACCCCTCCATACCGCATCACTAACTTTCCATCACCGCATGCGCATCATCATGAAGTATCGTTCTCAGAAATGAATTATCCAGTGTGCATTGTCATTCTGTTACCGTGGTAACACCCATTGTATGAAGCAGGGGATACTCCCTTGGTACGAGGGGGAGAGGGAAGGAGTAAGAGGTTGACAAAAAGGAGTTTTAGGGGGATTCAATTTATGGAACTCCATAGGTAATGTTGTTGAATGCTTTGTGATAGATCTATCATCCAAATGAATAGAGATCATGCAGCCGAAAGTCAACAATTTATTTTAGAATGACTGTCTGCAAAGCAAGCAAATGATATTTCATTTTATCTTCAACTCTTATTTTTAATGAGCCTTCAAAAAATCATGATTAATAATAATAATAGTTCGTTCTTATACAGCGCTTTTCAGAACCGCAGGCCCTCTCAAAGCGCTTTTCCGATATATATTAATGAAAGGCTTTTCACTGATGAAGGACGAAAGCTCAATAAATCAGCGATATCCTGTCTTCTTTTTTCAAAACTTTCACGTTATGTTCCACAAAATTGTCAATATAGAAGAACCTCATAACAAAACATCCGTTTTTGAAATATTTTCCTTTATGACAAAGACATTGAAGAATTGATAGAATGTTTTTTTTTTACTCTTGTACAATAGTTTTTTTTTTTGTATCTTGGGGGCTTATTCCTCTTTAAAAGTACATTCCTTTGAAGAGAAAATTACTTTAGGAATTGCTTGAAAAGTTCTTTAATCTCCAACAAATGTTTTTTTTCTCAGTATGTTTACCCCATTACTCAGTGAGATAACTTTGACACAATCTTCCAAATTTTATAATTTTGATGTTGCCTAATGATCTGGGACAAATTGATGCCTTTCAATTTCTCATCTGTTACAGTCTTCAGTGCTTTGTGATTACAAAAATACAAGCAGGTGATTTTATTTTTATCCTGAATGCTGACTTTATCTTAAGAATATGCTTCTCTGCACAAGTAATGAAGCAAATCTGGTTTTAAAGCACAATTTTATTAATTTGAGAATTTCCTTTTGAGTTTCCTTGTTTTCAATTAGCATGTGGGTGTTTATGACAGTTCTGCTCCAATGTGCCTGTTGACTAATGCATTCACCATATTCCAGGATAACTTTTTTTTCTCAATTCAGAGGGAATTGTGATACTTCCTAGAAGGAAGTGGACGTGTGTAATTATATCAAAAAGCTGTGCGTGCAGGTTCCTTCGTTCTTTATGCTGAGAAATATAAAATTTAGGAAGTTGTTTGTATCCGTTTTGCATTTCCTGTACTATGATTGCAAAGTTGTCTGAATTTTCATGAGGAACAATAGCCTAGTGATTTGATAAGGGTTGAAATTTTCTTAGAGTTACCTCTTTCTGTTCCCCCTTTCCTTGAAATATGATTGCTGCTTTCAAGTAATCAATGGGCATACCTAAATGACTTGTGCAAAAATGAATGTATTCAGAAGAGATGAAAAAAGGACAATTAGTTCAGCATGTTTTCCCCATATCCCGTTGTGCTTCTGAGTATTCCGTGCTTTAAATTTTCATCCTTTATTTCTTTATTGATAGATTAATGATTTATGAGTGTATGCAGTCATATCAACTTTAAGATCTGTGCCAAGTAATCCTTTGTGATCAGTGTTTTTTGTTGAAGACATTAATCCAGTGAATACATCCCCAATGTCGAAAAATAATAAGGTTTCTAGACCGCACCCCAAAATGATGAGTGAAAACTGGGATAAGGTTGAGGTTAATTTGATCAGTTCTCCTTTGGGAGGGATAGGGTGGATGTCTTTTAAAGCTCTTTCTCTTTGAAAGAGTTGTAACCTTTTTGTGCTACTATATGTTTCGGCTTTTGTTCATTATTTTCTTGTTTGGAAATCCCCAAGTGCATGAAATGACATCACTTTTCAAAAAGATGAAGTGAGGGAGCAAAAAGGGAATTCAATTATGAACAAGGGGTACAGTATTGCAGATTGGGCAAAGAGGGGGTGGAAGGGGGGGGGGGCAGTGAGCATAGAATGGATAGTGTCCATCAAAAAAAAAAACTTTTGATCTACAGGAATATCTACTAATATGTGTTACATTCTTTCTTTGTAAAATGAAAATGAACTGTATGAAAACAGGATGATGTGTAACCCAATAATATTTGAAAGAGAAACTTGGAAAGACTTTTAACTCTCAATGTGGTGGTTAAAAACAAGTAACCACCACTTTGAGTCAAAAGATGAAACATTCACATTAACCCTTTTAACACTAACTTGGAATGAAATGCATAGGAAATACATAATGATATAAGATTTTTTGCCATCTTCTATGGGCAAACAAAAGAAAGTAAGCGGGCCAACTGAGAGATAGAGAGCGGATCAGAAATGACTCTTGAATTGACCCAAGACCGGAGGATCTTACTTGTAGGATGTGGGGATGATCATCCCCTCCAACCACTCTGGGATGAAACATTATCCTCTAAGATGAGAGACTTAGTTTAGAGATGTACGCTAGCTATTTCATCCTCCCATCTGCTACCGGGTTGTTTTAATAGCTAGGTTTAGATGACAGTCAGTGAACTTTAAGTTTAGCTCATGGTTTTAAACTTCAAGATTATCTTGTAGTTAAGGACCGTGCAGACACACTCTTGGATTTCTAATTTTAAAGTGCACTCAATTTTTTAATTTTAAATTATAGTTAATGCAAAAACTAGAGGAAGTCTCATTCAAAGTTGTTTGCCATACAAAACAACTTTGATGGTGTGTCAGCTGGTAGTTATGATTGACCTCAACAACTGCTTGCTCAGCTCATAGTTTAAAACTTTGAGCAGACATTATAATCCACATGAACATGTGTCCTTAGTGGGTCATTCTTTAGATAATTCCATTGTTTTTTAAATTGCCATGCGAACATAGCTCATATTATTATTCAAATACTACAAAAGAAATTGGAGGGTTACTCCATGATGTAAATAATATGCTTTGAATAGTTCTACTCATAAAAAATCAAGGTTTGCCAACTCTTGTATTATTTTTATGTGATGGTATTTGTTGTCAAATGTGGAAAGAAATTCTGAAATTATATGAGATAGAGAGAGAGAGAGAGAGAGAGAGTTGGAGGGAGGAGGATGGGGAATGACAACTTTGATAAAAATTATGAAAAACATTCTCACCAATAGAAAAGGGAAATAAAATCCTATTGCAAACAACAGACTGTTGAAATTCCTTGTTTCCAATGCATGCAAATGGTGTGTGTATTTTGATAACAAGTTTTATGATCTCAAATGTTTAGTTATCATAGCTGTCATTGTCATGTTATTTGATGATCAAGTTTTAATGTTTCTAGAAAGTAACCTATAAAAATAAATGAAGCACATGATTGGAATGTGCTTGGTTAGGTGAACATGATATTATGAAAGCAAGGGCATGTCTGACTTCCTCATGAAAACATAATTCATAAGTGCTAAACAAAAAGAAACTTCCTACTTTCCTTCTTAAAAGAGAATGATGATAAAACAGTCAGGCGATCTTTCTTCATGAGTTTATCTTGTGCATATGTTGTCATAAGATTCTTACCACAGCAGAATTTTTGTAATCAGGATCCTCCAACACAGAATCAAGAATATTTTTAAATGGTTTAGAAGTGAAACTACCGATTCCAGGATCACTATTTTTTGCTTTAAATTGTATAACATTCTGGCATTAAAGTCAATGAAAATTAACAAGTGAAAGTGCTGTTAAAGTCTAGACATTTGATTAAATATCTCTGATATTACATCTAAATCAAAACACTGGTGCCCTTCTTTGAACCCAAAGTGACAAAGCCTGAACGAAACTGAAATACGACACAGCAAGCACCAAAACTTCATGAATGAAATCTTGATTTTCAATTTCTCCAATGCCCCACACTGTCATTATTTTCTGGCCGAGGTGAAGAAGAATTAAGGGGTGGGGGTCTGCGTGGGTGTGATCCAAATTTGTTGGCCCTTGTGGTCTAGTTGTCAGTCCCTATTATCCGCCAGACAAGTTCTTTTCGAGATTCAATTTTGTAGATATTACCACCAGACATGAGTTGATTCACTGTCAAGATACACTTTATATCAGTGGCCAGACAGGGGTAAATTAAGGCTTTCATTTGACCCCTCTAGGGGGGTGGTGGAGGGGATTTGTAAATATTAGGGTTTCAATCAAACGTGGCATACATCTTAGCACTCCAACCTCCAGGTATGCTGAATAGATCCCTCTTTCCGTTTTGGAGGAATTTCATTGTCTGCATTCGTTGGGGTAATTGCTCCATGCTTCCGTGACAACATTTTATTTCTTTACGCATGTTTTCTTTTGAGATACTCATAAATTGCTAACATGTATTGTGGACACTTAAATGCCTATCTGAAACAGCTAATGTAGGATCTTGATAAGTTTTAATCTGTGAATGGTATGGAATTACCAAGTATCATTGAGGTTTTAGAATAGTTCCTTTTGGGATTAGATCAGTTTCTTTGGGGTCTTATAGATAGGAAAGCAGCAAAATGTCAATCTCGATAAGAATCATTGTGGTTTCTATCACTGCTCAAATGAATCACAAGAAGCGGCAGTGAGCTATATGACAGGAGGGAGAGAGAGAGAGAGAGAGAGAGAGAGAGAGAGAGAGAGATATATATATAAAGAGAGAGAAAGAGAGAGAGATAAAGATATATATATATATATATAAATATAATGGAAAGGAAATATATTGATTGGAGAAATGAATTAAAGAGTTCTGTAAAAGAGAGATAAAGTAGAAAGGAATGATCAAAGTTTAGACACTACCAGAGAAAGGGAATTCTTAGACACAGATAGGGATGAAAGAATGAATGAGGAGTGAGGTGGGAATAAAGGGATGAAAGATATGAAGATATACAGAGAGAGAGAGAGAGAGAGAGAGAGAGAAAGAGAGAGCAAGAAGAAGAGGGAGGGGATGAAATAGAAAGGGGAACAAATTTCAAAAGTTAAGTAAGAAGAGGCTCATGTAAGAGCAGTGTGTACTATGACAATGAGGAAATTAAGGATTATCTTTGACACAGTGACTATGATGAGCCAAGGACCTGCCATTTGCACAATAACCACAATTACTACTTAATTTGATCAAAAGAAAAACCTGTACATGACCTGTCTTCCAATGGCTACATTGGAAAATTAATAATTTCCCCTTACAGTTTGTACTTAGCAGTAGATTCTTAACTATAGGTTGGAAATAAGTTGAATGTATGATCTCAATTTATCGCCCTCCTTAAATGAAGTATAACATTTTAAACTACGTTGTAGGTTCAGTGTTGAACTATACTTTAGACTTGATGACTAGGTAGAAGATTCCCTCAAAAATATTCAAATTTAAAAGAATCTATAGGAATGAGAAGCCATCTAATGAAAAAGAAAAAATAAGAGTTTGAATTGAGATTGCAAAAAAGGTCCAGTTCATGACACAAATGTTCTGTGAATTCCATTTTCCTCATGCAATTCACGATGGCTTCATGTGTGCAAAATTTAACAGTGAACGTGATGTATGACATTCGAAATAAGTTTGATGACAACAGGTACATGTATTTACCAGTGATGCTTTTGTCTATGGCTTAGACACCTTCCTCAGAATTGAACTGGATCACTTTGCCAGAACATGTCTGAGGACAGTTTAAGTATTACAGTTGATACATTTTAGCTGTGCCATAGAACTAATCGCTAGTGATTTAAACCAATGGGATGAACGTGTTCTAAAATTATGCACAACATTTTGTTTTACCGGAGGCCTATAAAGATATTTTTAACCAATACTTTGTATTATTGTTGTTATGTGAATAAACTCTGAACAGGGATGACGCATCCTCCCTCTAAAGATGACGTTTCAGGAAACCTGAGGCAGTTGACCAGCCGACTGCCCATTTTCGCTAAATCACTTTTGACACCTTCTTACTATTGTTCCGCTATGCCAGGTTTTTGTACTTTAGTTTTGGGGATGCTTTCCTTCAAATTCCATGAGAAATTGGCTGTCAAGTTGGCACAGATTGGAACTACTAATTGTAGCCAAAGGAGTTTAGAGAAAAGAGAGAGAGAGTGAGATACCTTTCTAGAATAGCTTGCTGTGGAACATCTTTCTGTATTTCTTTCATTTTCTGGCAGAATAATAGGGAATGTTTCTGTGAATGCAGGATTTGAATGTTTGAATGGCATTTGTATAATCGCCTCATTTCAAAGTAAAGTAAGATCCTGAATCTCTGAACATTATATTTAAAAAAATAGTCCTTGTAAAAAAAAAATCATTTAAAACCAAGGCCTGTGTCACTGAACTTGGGAAGAGTACTATCAGATCATTCATATTGTTAAAGATGTGATTGCAGGGGACCATCTTAAAGTAATGTTTACAAATGTATGTAATGACCTATTTCAAAAATAGATTTTATCCTGAATCTTATAACATCATGAAAAAGTCTGAATCACTAAACTTTGGAAAGAGTAACATCATATCAGTAATGTCTTCAAATATGTAGCCACATGGTTCATATTTTACTATGTTATACAGGTTAATCAATTTAAAAATTATTCATTGATTGCTTGATCCTTATACTTTCTCATACCATAGTTAACCTTTGACCCATGGAACGATCAAGATGATGAAGTTATTTCTACTTGGAAAACTGCCGAAACTCTTACCATGTGAATCTTATTAATATGCTATTGAATCGATTAGGGGATCACTTTAGAGTCATTTTCCTCTCTTGTTTTTCTTGTCTGTCACAGTTTATGCTTCTCGTTAAGAAGATGACTCCGTGAGGATTCCCAAAATCCAAGCATTACATCCAGGCTCATCATGTTCATATTACACAAAATTGCATTATCAAGATTGACAGTTACGGCTTTCATTTTAGGCAGACACCTTACAAGCAGTATGATACTCAAGGGGTCAATGAGTCATGGATTTATTTTAAATAATAAAAGGAGAAGAAAAATATAGTTTCAACAAAATTTAGTGACTATTAAGTCTTATGTGTATGATATTTGCCATATACTATGGTATTTTTTCATGAATGCCATCTTCATAGAAAAGAATAGAAAAAAAGATGTGCTGTTGAGGGAAGTTTTATGATGAGGCTAAACATCTCACTTCTATGTTGTGTTTTCTCTTCATCCAAATCACTTACGGTAAGCCTCATTCTGATATGATGCGTTTTTTTACAATGTAATATATGTAATATACCATTTTTATATCTAATGAAAGAGAAAATGACTAGCAAAAATAACTTTGAGGGATCTTAATGATAAATACACAGGGTAGCAACGGTATTTTGGTTGAAAATTCTTAAAATATACCATCTCAAATGGAATATCCTTTGCAGCATTTCTAGTAAAACTGGGGACATCTGTCATGTTACTTTAAGTTCTACATTTGTCCATATCTGTATTTCGCTTAAACAGTAATTGTGACAAAAGGCTCATCGGGTCTCAAAAAGTACGTCATCATTGGATAACCCTAAATTTCTTTCCAACTGTCTTTGAACTGTCCAAGAAAGAAGAAAGAAGCAGCAATATGATGAGATGGCCAGTTGTTTGAACTTGGCAAGTCAACTTGTTCCGGACAAGAAGATGAGAGACAACGGATGACAATGGAGAATAGATAAGTGTCTCCACAGTAGACTTCCAAAGACTCCGAACATGATCAATCTTTGTCAGGAAGCAGGAAAGGTCTTCCTGAGATAGAAATGTCAGATTCCCATCATCTTAATGAATTCCATCTTGATCCAACACAGAAAATATGCCAATCCAGGGATATTTTAGGGGAATTTTGAGGTGTATCTCCTGAAGGGCGCTGAATGATATAATAGTTGGAGGGTGGCATCCTTGTCACTGTTTCTGGTATGTTGTGGTCAGATGTTGGAATTGAACGCAGGAGCGTGAAGGTGTTGATGGGGAGAAGCATATGCCCATTCCTGTCAAATGCTACATGTAAAAATAGCATCATTTTATTATTATAATAAAGAAAGAAGTGATATGTGATAGGTATTATTGGAAAATTCAGTACCATGGGGACAGGAAGGATGGGAATGTGTAGATGGTTTGGATAACTTCAAAATTGATGAATGATTTCACTTTAGTGTTTCAAAATTCATACACTAGGTACAGTGTGACTCATATTTTTTCAGTGATTTACCTACAATTTTGGTGAAACTCTTTTATAAGTGTTTCTCTTTTGTTTAAAATGACAATTCTGGAAACTTATTGCATTTTAGTACCTTGATTTGTTTGTGTGTCATTGTCTTTTGATCATCCTTTGAATCTCTCTTTTATTTCCTATTCTGAGTCTTAAGTTGATGCAATTTCTTTCAAAATTGCTTACTTGTGTCTCCCACATTATTAGCATGTTGTTTTCAACTGTTGTTTTCCACTGTTGTTTTCCTGCACTTAGACCTTATCTGTCTGTATCTTACTACCTGTTGTTTTTTTTCTTCTTTTCCTTCCTATGTTGGTCTTTTAAAACTTCTTCTTTGTACCTTGCTCTATCATTGTCTTTGTCTGCTCTCACTCTCTTTCCCCCTCCACCCTTCCACATCCCCTTCTGTCTGCCCATGTATCTCAGTAAGTGCACTCACTTAAAAAAAAGGTTATTTTCCTCATTGTTTGGGGTAAATAGAATGAGGCATATCTCAGGAAGTTGTTTATTTCCTGAGGTGTTTCCAGCGGTAAATACAGGTAAACCAACATTTCCACTTCATTTGACCCATATCACCAAACAACAACTCCCTTGTGCATGTTTAAATATCTTATACATTGTCTGGACCACTTTTCATTTTCCTCCCCGCTTTTCATTTTCCTCCCCATGACCTCATTTCAAACTAACTGTGCCCTACTTGTTACAATTCCCAAATTTTACAAAACTATTTCGCAAACTAAGACAACTTTGTGATTAAAAAAAGTGGTCCACTGCCTTAATCAAGGATGTAGAGAGGGGGCTCCTGGGAAACGAAGGTCCGAGGGATAGGCAGACAGCATCCTGGTTGCCGTGGTTACCTGTAAACACAATCCCAGACAGGCAGGGGTTGAATCACTCGTTGACTTGAAGGAGGTCCACATGAAGATGAAGTTGTTGCTTTCTTTCTTTCCTCTCATCGATGGCTGTAGCCTCTGTCATCTTCATTGTCATTTTAAGAAGGGGAATGATCCAGAGAGAGCTTGGATCTGTCAGAGGAGGTAGGGTGTTGATTTGAAACATTTAGAAAGGGGTCATGAAAGTCTGGAGAGAGCAGCAGCAACAAGAACTTTCTTTATCAAGTTATTGTATCTCTTACAAATATTCCCAATCGAATCTCTGATGATTTTCAATGGCGCCTGCAAGATTCCATTACAGTTTTATGATTCATATTCATATTTTTATGATAAATCTAGACACTGAGTCAAACTATCTTCTTGAATATAATGCCTGAAGGAAAATGATTCTGCACTAGTCCAAAGGCCACATCCTCAAGCAGAGAGGACACAAAGCTTGAACTCTTATCTCTGGTCTGCTTTCACTTTTTAGATGCCTGAAGTTCATATCTATTGGGTGAAACCAAGCAACATACTTGAATTTCATTAAAATCAGAATGAGCAATCGAGTAGTAAACATAGTAAAATGCCACCCTCATGATGACAAACAAACAAAAGAGAGAGAACAGTGCTCATAAACATATTGGAAGCATTTTACAGTAAATTATCTTGTCTCCTTCGTCTTCCTCGATGCTTCAAAAGTGCATTGATACTTTATCAATGAAGGCAATTGATCATTACCAGATGGTATGACCAGTCATGGGCTACCTCTAAAGAAGCTGTTGCCAACTTCTCCATCTCACCAAGAGAGTCTCCCAGGGGAGGGCTCGGGGGAGGGAAGGGGTAGTGGACGCAGGAAGGTACGATAAGAACCACCAGATTGAGCCGAAAATAATGTTAGGAGAGAGGGAGGAAGGGTTGGAGATTGTCTGGGGTAGGATGGTCGCCAGCCAAGAAGTATCATTAGTATTGAACTTCAGGCCATATTTCTTTCATCCATTTTTTTTTTTGGGGGGGGGGAGAGTGAGGGCGGTACTCGATATTGGAATCTGGAGAAAATAAGTTTGCCCTTTTGTATAATACTTTGTACTTTATATATCTGTGGAGCACAAGGAAAACTAAAAACTTATCATTTAGGATATTAAAAAGTGTAGAGTATTTATCTGATTAACTCCAGATAATCATCTTTGCATTTTTTTCCATTACTTCATATGCCTCTTACACATTTTTGTCAAAAAAGATCCACTCATGTCGGGTCTGTATTTTTAATGATTTACAGAAACTGTACATGAGTGGGTGTATAATCAGCCATTGGTGAGCCATAAATACCCTTTTCTCTAATTCACTATTCATCTTTAATTATTTTGGCTGAGATGGGAGTTCGGAACCGCAGACTATGGAAGCAAAGAGATGGTAATTGTGTGTTCCTTTTGTCCTGAAACATCGTTTCCTGCCCCTGAGGAGTTGACTCATTGGGTATTGTGTGCAGTGTCCAAGACGGGTCATTCACACTTACGGCCTTCGGGTCTGGATGTACTGTTATGCACCAATCACATCCTCATGCAACTCCTCAACCGATCCACCCTCATGCAACTCCTCAACCGATCCACCCTAACCTCCTAGCAATTATAAGGGGAGTTCACCTTCAGTTGCTATCAATAAAAGCATAGAAATTTGGTAAACATATCATTGAAAGTTGATAAAAATCCCATAAAAATGTATAATCAATTAAATGCTAAGTGGCATCTATGTCATGTATCTTTTGAGCATCTCTGCTGTTTGTTTTCTACTGATTTTTTTTCAAATTTAATTTTCTTGGTTTTTGATGAAGGATTAGATATATTTCATTTGAATCAATTTTTACATTACTATAACAAGCAACTTTAATTCTCAAAATGAAATGTACATGTGAGAACTAGAAATTAATATTCCTGATATGTGTTAATTGTGTGATAACAACAATTATATGCAAGGTTAGATCACAGCAAACTATAATGTGCAGGGTAAAGTTTCGAGAAGTGATTTACTTGTCATTATATTAAAAGATGGTCAGTGATGAGCATCTGTAGTACAACATTGCTCATCTTAGACTTTGGCAGCTAAAGAGTTTACTTAAGGCTGATATTAATCTTGCATTGCTTGAGTGACATAGAGAAACAGAAAATGATATCTCTAGAGCACCAAATCAAAATCTTTTATGCCCTGAGCCAATGATAATAGTCAAGATCCTCTTTGGATACGGTGATATTGTCTGTTAAAGGCATCGTTTAACAATGTTAAATCTGAGATGCATGGCCCTACGTGCTATCAGTGTCTGTGATATGGTGTAATATTGAAGCCGTAAACAAATTGCGCTTCAAAATGATCATAAAGTGCCTCAAAAAAGTAAAAATCTTTGAGTGACCGGTTTTACCATACTCATTTTTCCCAATAGACTGTTGTGTTATAAAAACTGTTAGGAAAACGAACAATTGAAATTTCGATTTCCAATCATAAATATCTTGATAATCAAACGGGCGATCGGCTTGTAAAAGTCATGGGATTCCTGACTGACCAAAAGGTTTATATAATTATGATTGCAACATGAGCTAAATCCAGGATTTTGTTTCAGAATCTAAGACAATGTTACCGAGTCACTTTAAGGCTAATTTCGGCCGATAACTTTGGCCATTTTTAGTATACCATGTAAAATGTTCATTGCTGCTAAGAAACATACTTTTGAATCCTCTTCATTTTCTTGATCTCTATGAGTATGTGATAGTAAGTGAAAGAAGTTATAGCATATATAAATGTGTCTCAACTGCTTCAAAAAGCATGTTGGAAAATCACAGGAGAAAGATATAGTATTTAGTGTGCAGAAAGGTATGGGTTTTTGTACTTGGCATTTCTTTGTTTCCTAAGTGTGTTTCATTATTGTACATTGAAAAATAAAAACAGTGATTAAAATATGTAATTTCTTGAAAATTGAATTGAATTGAATTTGTTCACCACTTTCATAAAAATTCATGCAAAGTCAAAGAATACAATAAAAGATTTCTTACAAATATGGATATGGCAAATACCCTAAAGGAAATTAGGAAGTGGTTGGATCATCAGAAAGTTAAAGAAATTTATAGGTCCTACATGAACTACAAAAACTAACACCAAAAAGAGACAAAGAAATAATACAACTGTAACTATACATGTAAAACGGTGGTTGCCAGATTCAAACTATTTGATGATGGACACTGTTTAGGCCAAATAACAAAAATAATGTGTTTCTCGCACGGATTTTAAAAAAAAAGGAGGAGGCAGGGCATTACTATTTACTATTTTGCAATTTTTTGCAATTTTTTTCCAAGATGGCTGCCATGCTAATTATAGCTGGCCAAGCCTATTTATTCACAGATATTGTGCTATGTGTGTTAACTGATGCAATGTATGACCAAACAAATGATTTGTATCACTTTAGAAGCTGTTTAAACAAAATGTATATCACAGGCTTCTTTTTAAAACAAATTTGGCTTTTTTTTTTGGGGTGGCTTTTTTCCTTCTGAATAGTAAATAGTAAAAAAAAGGGGGGGCGGGCAGGGACGAGAAACACTTCATTTTTGTTATTTGGCCTTAAGTTTTGGGGTATTTTATGATATTTGCTTGGTGTGTATTTTGATTGGGGATCTTGCTTTCCCAAGTATTTTAATGTTCTGTCATAGAGCCTAAGACAACTAATAGCGTGGTCTTAATTACCTATCTGGGGTAGCCTGATGATCAGTATTAATACTGCTTTTTCTAAGGGCCCTACAATTATTACCTTAATAGCATTGCCAGGTACCCATTTAATACTCCTGGGTCGAGAGGGACAAAGTGGCTAAGGGTACGTTCAAGTGATTTTTTGAAGCTAGAAGCACACATGAATCACAAATCAAACGCCGTTACAAAACACGGTTACTGCGGGAGATCGTTCAAGCGATTTTCCATCAACGCTGATTCTCGCTCATTTCAAGCCCAGCCACTGTGCATCACACTGCGCAGTTTGGAAGTATAGGTCAACTTCGGCGCGCGCTTTCTGAATTTGTTAACGGTCGACTGTCAGCTGCTGTTTTGAACCGGAAGCAGGCCACGATAATGATGTCATAGAATCATGATTGAGATTTCTGTGCGATCAAGCGATTTTTAGCGTTACAAATCGCATCTTTTTCAGCGTTTCATGTTTGCGTTTTGAAATACGTTTATTTTTACGACTGATGAAAATCGCTTGAAATCGCTTGAACTTAACCGTGTTTTAAACTAAACGTCTTTGAAAACCGCATTCTAGGGTGAAAAATTATCGCTTGACACACCCTTAAACACATTGGTCTAGGATGTAAACACTGAGCTAGGATCGAACACACAGGATCTCTTTATGAGAGTCAATTAAGAGTCTGCACCACTCTTTGATATCAATTTTTTGAATAAAGTATATGAGGGAACACTCTTTTGGCTCCAAACAGACGGAAATACTTATTAAAGCATTACTTTGCAGAACCCATTTTTAAAATTATGTTACTTTATCCGTTTTGGAAACTTTCCCATTGTATTATGAGGCTGAGGATGGGTGTGAAGCGATCCTTGAGCTGAACGTCAGTCATTTTGATGGGGATAGCTAGCTACTTGGAAAGATGGAATGGGCATGAGAGGAAGGGAGTTGGGCCAAAGATAACACACCTCCAGGCAGAGGAAGAGGGTAAGGGAAGGGAAGTTTGGTTCACAGGACAGTCCATTTACTTTAAGTTTAGGACATGGTTTTAAACTTCAAAGTTATCTTGTAGTTAGGGACCGTGCGAATGCACCAGTTACAAAATTACTCAAATTTACTCTTAAGTTACAAAACACAAGCGATCTCAGGGTTATTGCATTAAGTACAAGCAGCTGGGGTTCTCACTCGATGTTATGCGCTGTACAGAAGCAAGTTACTCTCGAGATTACGCCAGCTTGTAGTTAAACTGAATGCTTTCCCCGGCTTGTATTTTAAAACTTTGAATACTTGTTGTTTCGGTAACGTGTGAACCCTTGTTGTTGTTAGTGGATCGATGTTTATAAGTTCAAGATATTGCCAACATGAAGTTTAAAAATACGTCCATATCGTGTGAACATTGCTGGAGAAACGATGCGATCCGAGACGGTTGTACCCCCCATCTCCTACCAGGCATCCATTGTATCCTGCAAGTTTGTGTATTGTCACTCTGCAGCGTGCCAGAACTGGGCGATTTTAACCTTTCAATAATGACCCAATTTTCCTTTACTTCAACACTACCGTACTTCCCCCTGCCCCTTAATTTTTTTCCTTTTTTTACTCCTTAGGGACTTAACCAAAGAATACTACGTTACTAACTTACCAGAATCCAACATTGTACAGAAACGGTTAGTCCTCAAGTATATGTCTCATTCTTTACCGTTTTTAATAGCAATTTCTCGTTATATACTTTTAAAGGAGGTGCAAATGACTTCTTCCTAAAGCTGTTGCTTTCAGGGTGCAATAACATTATAGGGGCAAGAGAGGGGAGGGAGGGAGAGAGAATGAGAGAGAGAGAGAGAGAGAGAGAGAGAGAGAGAGAGAGAGAGAGGTGAGGGAGGAAGGGAGAGAGGAAGAGAAACAGAGAGAGAAAGAGAAACAGAGAGAGAAAATGTTTAATGCCACACTATTTGGATGTAGAAGATAGTGGGTTCAACCACTTACATGAAAAGATCATAGTGATGGAGAGGTAGGAGGGATAGAGAGGAAAAAGGGAAGAAAAGAGCAAACTAATAATCATATATTAGATATTTGAAGAATCAGCATAAAATGAAATCTAGAGAGGTTGGACAAACATCAGATTTATTAAATTTGGGGGAGAGAGAGAGAGGAGGGTAGGAAGTCTGTATGGACAAAATATCATTGGACATTGTCCAAAGAGGGCAGCATGACACATTCAGTTAAATTGAGTTTGTATGTACCTGTACCATACTGAGATAAATAATTTCCCCCCCCCCCCAGTACCTGTAATATGTGTAAATGATATATATTGAACTTTCATGTGCCAACGTGTTCCCATAGAAACTTATTTCAAACATACTCTTAAACTCAACAAAAATTATTACACAAAATAATAATAATAATGTATTTATATAGCGCTTTTTCCATATACATGTTCAAATGCGCTTTACAGTTATATCGTTAAGAGAAGAGGTGAGTTTTTAGTTTTTTTTAAAGGTATTGACAGATTGCTGGTTACGAAGAGATATCGGTAGGTCATTCCACAGTTTGGGAGAAATGATGTAGAAAAAAATCAGATCTACAAGCAAGAATAAATCAATAACTATTGCTTGCTGGGATAGAATTTATGTCATTGTGGTATTTTCAGCGGTTCAATTTAAGAATCACAAATGTAATATGTAATGATTTATGTTTTATTTGATATGTTTTGAGGTTTAATTTTGCCTTTAAGATGAAAATATTTCAGCTACAAATTTGTGGTTTGACAGAAAATCCATTATGATCCAGACATCAGCTATGCAATATAGCTTTTTTCTCCTTTTTAAAAATTCTTCAAAGACTTCAATAATAAATATGGTTTTCTTCTGACGTTAGTGTCTGGTACTGTAATTCAATTGATACAATAATCTTTTTTTGGTGTGTTTATGAATAGTTGTCTCCCACATTTATTGGTGTTTGCCAATGTATTAAATGAATTCATTTAGTGAACTTTAGATTTCTTATTCTGTATGTCAGGTTTTGGCAACAGTTACTGATTAAAGAAGAACTAGTGAAAATATTGAGGGGAGGTGTCTTTTTGGAACAACTTTTAAGGTAGAAGCTAGGATATGAGAAAAGAAATGAAAGAAAAAATGAAATGTTTATCTCTATTACTCTTCCCCATTTCTCAAGCCCTCACTCTCATCTAGATAGAATAAGAGAAAATAGGGAAGGAGTGTGAATGGGGAGAGAAAGAGAGTTTACCGAGCTGCCAACTCTGGCGCACTTGTTTTTGCAGATATGACAAATATGAAGAGTGCCACCTCCTGTTGAGATGAAGTTAGGAGTGATAAGCATTTTCAGAAACACTATAAACCTTTCTTCCTTTTTCTGTGTTATGGTGTAGATTAACTATGATACTCAACATGCTATCTCCGTGACAGTAATCCCCATGGTAATCGTTATCATCATCATCATCTTTGTCTTCATCATCTCTCTCTAATTATTACCTTATTGTTATTATCTTTTTACTTAACTATACCTCTGTAGTATAGAGAAAAGAAAGAAAGATTACCGAGAGTCCTTTTCAGGACTCTCCAATCCTCCCCCTCTCTCACATGGTGCAACTGCAAGCCTACTGTATACACCTCTATACTTGTCAAAAGAGTTAATTCCTTACCTCAACCACTAATGTAACCATGAATCATCAGTATGTCTCTGTTTTCATATTCTATTTTTTATCATCACTATGGTTACTTAAGTTCTCATAATCATCTAGTCATGTTACTAAAACTTTGGAAGGAACTCATCACCACCATCAC
Source organism: Mesocentrotus franciscanus (assembly GCA_037976565.1). Taxonomy (NCBI): domain Eukaryota; kingdom Metazoa; phylum Echinodermata; class Echinoidea; order Camarodonta; family Strongylocentrotidae; genus Mesocentrotus; species Mesocentrotus franciscanus. The sequence continues at coordinate 58,633,661 of CP137666.1, read as the reverse complement.
TATGACATCCATCATTATTATACTATCTTCATCACCGTCACTGCCACCATAATCATCACCATCATCATGACGATGACCAGGATCACTATTCCCCTCAGCCTTTTTACCATCATGTCCTTTACAATCACGGTGTTATTGTCATCCTCATTACTACCACTTCCATTGCCTTCATCACCATCATCATCACCATCATCATCACCATCATCATCACCATCATCATCACCATCATCACCATCACCACCATCATCATGACGATGACCATGATCACTATTCCCCTCAGCCTTTTTACCATCATGTCCTTTACAACCATGGTGTTATCGTCATCCTCATTACTACCACTTCCATTGCCTTCATCACCATCATCATCATCAACATCATCATCATCACCACCACCACCATCACCATCACCATCACTATTGTTATTCTATTACCACAATTATCCCTCTTATACAGTATTCATAAAACTTAAAATAATGAAATTTAATTATTCAGTTTTGTATTAAAGGAACATCATTTTTATTTTTCTAAACATCTAAGTACTCAAGAACATGAATGACTTCATAATATTTGACATAAAACATTTCTCATATTCAGGGAATAAATATTTGAATACTTTTATACACTAAAAGATAATGATATTCATACATACAAAAAGAAGTAAATCTCCCTGTCCCAAATTATATATACATGATAAAACAAAATACTTTTACAGGAATGTGCATTACATATGGAAGGAATGGTAGATGAAATTTTAAGACAAATTGATAGAATACATCAAAGATTTTCAGGTCTAATCTTAACCAAGTAAATTGAAATTCTAAAGAAAGGTAAGGAGTTGTTCAATAATGTGTAGCTTTGTATGATTTGGCTTAGCTTGTACTAGCATCCATACCTTCAAAAGTGCAATCATACCAAGTTTTCTTCATATAGACCCCTTTTAGAAAAGATCCTTGTTTATAAATTTTTATAAGTTTGAAGCTTGAATACAGTGGATGTAATGCAAGTATCTTTGTTCTTTCATTACCAACATTAATATTATATATTTTCATAATTGTAATATTCATTCAATTCATTTACGACATGCAAAATCTTACTGTAACTTTTAGGATTTTATTTAAAAGACAAACAAAGTCTGGATACATGTTCAAATACTATTGCACTCTCACATTTATCAAAAGGTAAATTTGAAACTTAGATTCACAAGAAAAAGATATCGTCATACTCTCATTATACAAAGATAGGTAAACTACCATATTCACAAAATAGTACTGTAACTATCAACATCATAGTGTGACAAGTTCATGTGACAAAAGGTTTAGAAAATGAAGATAATACATTCATGTGTATTACATAAGGCCATAGCAATAGTAGATTCACTCAGGACAGGAAGACAAAAATGGAAGAAGAACGAAACATATATATGTTAGCTTATCAAAGTAATAAAGAAGACATATAGCCCTGTGATTGAAGCTTAATCCACAGTCAATTGGTCCCATCAAACCTTGATAGCAATTTTGACGAAGAAGTTTTAGTCCTAACCTTTTGTGAATAATTTCATTAATGCTCTGTCATAGGCAAATAAAGAAAATGAGCTTGAATTTGTAAAAAAATAGGATAATTTTGTGTTGAATATCACCCAGATTATGCTTTCCCATTTATTCTGAATTCAACACCCTCCTTGCCCTCTCCATAACCCTCACGCTAGGTCAGTCATGCATTACGTGAAGCTAAAAACTCCTCAAACAAGTTTTCTCATTAATTGCTCATAGCTGCGTTGGTGTCAGTTAATGTAAGGTTCAATTAAAATGAAAGAGAGACTAAATTACCATCTGTCAATCTCCCGACCTTTGACATTACACTCAAGCCTATCAGGATGATGATGATATCAAGACTGTAACCCTCCGCTCAGACTACAAAGAGCTATAGGCCTACAATAAATAGTTTTTTTTTCTTCTTCTAGTTTAGACATCATATAACACAACATTGTGCGATAAAACATTGTATAGCGAAACAGATGTTTGAACTTTATGTCAAATGAAAACCTAACAAAAATCAGGGTCCCTTTCTAATTGCAACGTCATATGGAAAGAAAACCATATAACTAGCAGAGGGTTATCATGAGTGGGAACCAATAATTGCTGTCACCTGAGCAGACTTTCTAAAATTAAGATCTTTTCAAATCTAGATTCTTTGTACAACAATTTTTTGTATGATACTTTCATCATGTGTTTGTGTGCCTTTCGCTATACAATGTTTCTTTATATGAAATTTCTTCATACAAATTTCATATAACTTTCCTGTCATCTGAGCGGGCTCTAAGATTAATCTTTTAGAGGGATGAATGGGTCTATCTGGTGATGATGAGATGCTCAGCAAAGCCTCAGGTACTTGCTATTTTTCCAGGAGCAGCGTCCCTTGCTGTTGCGGATGCACGCAGAGTTCCTTCTGACGCAAGACGATGCGTAAGACCCCATGCAACCCTCGGTGGGCAGGCAGTCATTGTCATACTTTGCAGAACAGATCTGTGTAGTCAGAGAGAGAATGAAGAAGAGATAGTGAAATAATAGCTTTGTTTATCATCATCATTAAATATGAATTAATGTTTTTATATATTTTTTATTAAGACTTATGCAGCACTTGCGGGTAGTACTTGTGAAAATTACTCCAAAGTCTAGTTTGCACATAAATGATGTAGAAGTAGTATATTAGTTTCTGGTAGAAGCATTGAAACTGGTCGGCATTGCTTCAATCCACCTGTTGAAACTTACCAAACAGTCTGAGATAAAACAAAGTTATTTATGTTTTTTGGAAATCTTTCCATTACCTGAATTTTAAGATCGCAAAATAGCAAAAATGATGGCTAGAAAGTACTCCACACTATGCTCAAAATGTACAAAAAAGTACCATGGTAACCATGGTTTTTTTTGTCCAAATAACCATCCACCATGTTAACCATGATAAACATAGGGTCATCAAACAATGAATGTCATTGTTTGATACCATGGTTATCATGGTGGATGGTAATTTGGACCAAAAAACCATGGTTACCATGGTACTTTTTTGTAAGGGGTAACAAGTACAACATTAAACTACGCTTCTTAATGAAGTCTTGTATGGATAAACGAGCTTAAGAAATTGCCTGTTCATAAAGACAACCTTTTCAAAACAGTTGATTTTTTTTTTTTTGGGGGGGGGGGGCTTTATATTATAGAGACAGCCTTTTGTTTCCGTAGAGCTTGTGTATCTATGATCATTAAGATATACCCCATTAACACCTGCAAGATCAACACCAGACCGACAATAGACCGAACAATGAATTACACGAGCTCAATAAATAGCCAATGTTTTGTAAGTTATCGATTGTTTTAGTGTCGGTTTGGTGGTTTGACTGGATTATTAAGGTTATTATGTTTAAGTGTCTTACCCGACAGTCGTCACATGACTTGGCGTAGAGACGCTTGAGTCCTCTCTTCTGGAATGTTGAGAGTGCGTTGACTGGTTGGACCCAACTGCTGCACAGACCAACATTAAGTTCTCCATCCCATACAAAACCTAGTACAATTAAAAAAAGAGATAATAATTAGTAATTGCCCTGACAAGTAATAGTTACCCTACAGGGAAGAATTTCCTGGAATGCTTTAGCATATTATTGAAGCTGAGCTGAAGCTAAGATAATAATAGTATTCAGTGCTGTTTGTCCTCAGCAAAATGTTCTTGATCAGTCCAACGTAATTCCATACTCATCATTTACTAGCTTGTGAAAATATATTGTTTCTTTTTTTATGATGCATATTTAATAGTCTTACAGATCACCAACATTTTAAAATACTTTTATAAAGCTTTATTTTTCCAATTGATTCATTTTTTGATAGTAGTTGTCATCAAATCTAATTTCCTTCAGAATCAGACTTGAAACTCTAGCCAATAAAGTGGAAATGCCACTTTTTTTAAATCTCATTTCAATTTATATGTTCATTCCAACTGTTATATCATTCAGACATGGCAATCTCATACCATTATATTATTAACTACAATGTCCCCTTCCCCATTTAGAATAAAGTCTTTCTAAATTGCCTTCATCATATTCTCATGATGCTTGCGATGTATGGAGATCAAAATGGATATTAATAAGCAATTCTGACAACTCTTAATATTGATGTGCTACGCTCCACTGTCTGCTGAGGTGCTCCATGGAAAACAACCTTATGATGAAGTGGCTGCATGCAGCGCAAAAGAGAGAGAAAAATAATAACTCTCAAAATATCTCAACTCCCGGCTGCAATTGACTTATTACTAGCTCCACTGGGTTTGGGTGAAAATAGAAGTTAATTTCACTTCTTAGCCTGCTGAGTCAATGACCATGACTGGTAAATAAGTTCACTCTTTCTTAAAGTGACTCGGTAACATTGTTGAAGGTTGATGAAAAAAATGCATAATTTTTGTACAAAATGTTACTTATTATATTCCTTCTACTGTACTAAGCCTCTAACATGCAAAAAATCCTGAAAGAAATCTCAAACCACAAAGATATTTATGGTTTTCTTTGAAGGCGTCACTGTGCGACACCCTCTAACGGTAAATTCTCCCAACCATTTTTGAATTTTCCCAACCGTTTTTCCTTGAAAATAAGACATAAGACAGGCTTTAAAAAATCTTTCAACACTTAAATGTCTGGAATGGTATATAGAGCCAATTCATTGCTTTGTGACGATTTACATTCACCTAAAATGTAATTAAATTGTAATAATATAGTTGGGAGAATTAAGGAATCGATCAGATCAATTTTTCCCATTTTTCCCCATTATTAATGGTCTGTTTTTACTCAAACTTTCAGATTATCTTTAATTTTACATCTAGCATTGAAGTCACTACCTTAGCACCATTTTCTCTCATCTGAACAATGTTACCAAGTCCCTTTAAAGGTTCAGCTTTAAAGATTCATGAAAATTGGTAATGTTTTGAAACTTTGTGTGATTGCTGAATGAGTGTGGAGGGAGGGGTGATTGCTGAATGAGGGGAGGGAGGAGTAGATGAATCCATGTGCAATACTCATTATTATATTATTATACCTGTGTAATTATTTTGTTCATTTGAATGCCTGAATCAACAAGCTAAAACAAGCTTTCTACAGGTGCTCCCTTTTCCTGCTACTCATTTTCACAGTTTGTTTAAATTAACTGAACACAATGCTCATGATTGATATATTTTGAACTGTCTGTACTATATAACATGTATATATTTGTTGGTTTTTAATGGAAATAAAGTCTTTTGAATTGAAAGTGTATAAAAGTGAGGGGGTTGTGATTTGAATCGTCAAATTGTCTGTTTGGATTCAGAGTATGTATTAAGTTGACAGCATTCTTGCTCCAAACATCAAATTAAAAAAAGTAATACTATTCTTATTGCAACCGTAATTGTTTTAGCAAGGGCAAAACTAGGGAGGGATGAAAAGGGACATTACTACTGGGGTTGAATTGTTATAAATCAAATCTGTCTGGCATCTTGATCTTGTTAATGGTTTACCAGTCGTAATTCAACCCATTTAAGTATTGATCTTGTGAAATCATTGTTATACTAAAATTTCCAATATCGGGGAAGTTCTTCATCAAAGTTAACCTTTAGTGTACATTCCTTATTGTGTAATCCAGTTTACAAGTAGGCATCATGAACTGTCTCTTGTGAGATAAAAATGTTCTAATTCTGTTTCTCATCATCCTTCTTGACATTTCACATTCTCTAATTTCATCTTTTACATTTCAGGAAGACTGGCTTTGCGCATCTTCATAGTTCTAATTTGATTGAATCCCAGTTTTGTAATCATCTTGATGGATTGTATTGAAATTGTATTTTGTTGTTGTGGTAGAATCTAGCACTCATAATTGAGGTACAGAACCACAAACATTATCCCTTTTCCCCATTGTCTGATTTGCTCTTTGTAAAATGTATGAGATGTGTAATGGTCCCCATGACTCCAACATACCCAATGAATTTTAAAAATATCTTTCTGTGTTTCAATGTACTCGAGTTGACCCGCATCTTCTTTATTTGTATTCAACAAAGGACTTGCAATTTGAGGCACCCCCATATATCATGCATCACGATGAATTGGATGAAAAATAACTACCCCCTCGTCTCAGCTCGTAAGAAGTTGACCTCCCTCATTTCACAATGGTAACGGCCGCACCCAAGGTACCATGACCGAGACGTGTAACAAAATCTGATTTACGCAGTGTTGATTTCTTCTTTTTTTTAATTACGATATCATCCAAGCATTTCTAATTGGTTAGGTGTTGATCACATGAATGGATCAACTTGAAATGTCATATCTCTGTGGGCTGCTGGGAGTAGGGATAGACAGTAGGGGTAGACAGTGAGGGGTAGACAGTGAGGGGTAGACAGTGAGGGGGTGTTACTGGCTCCCGATGGAGGGGGAATCATGGGATGGTAGAGTCGCTAGGGTTTTGTATTGAACAGAAATAGACCAGTTGTTTCCTTTGCGTAAAAGGTGAAGGAACATTGCGGTTCATGTGATGTATTGTTGAGTAATATGATTCCCAGTCTATCAAATTTTTGTAGGGAATCAAACCCTAGTCCCTACACTACCACAAATTGTAGTTTGATATGATATAACATTTGTTAATGTCAAATTTTATTCGTTTTCGGCATTTTCGTTTCTATTTTTGTGTTGCCTTGAATAGGCATAGGTCATGGAAATTAAGTTCAATTGCTTGGGAGTGTAGGTACATTCCAGAACAGGAAAAGATTTGTTTTCGTTTTCTCATGTATCTATCTTCTCCCTCCCACCCCCTCATCACATTTGAACACTTTAACATAAACTGCATATATTTTTTAGCTCTCACCACTCAAAATGTAGGTCTCTCCATCCTGGAGATCGGCCACTCCGCACATTGCTCCGCTGGCTGCGCTAGACATGGATACGGTTGTCATGCCCACCAACTCCTCCTCCCCTTTGAAGACCTCCTTGATAGTCACGTTGTAGACGACGAAGAGAGGGTACCGAGGGAGAACCAGTGGAGGAAGGAGATCGGCATAGCTGTAGTCGATTGAAGAGCCATAGACATCGTTGTTGGTGACCGCGTTGTCGCCATAGATGAACGATGTGCTCTTGATCGTTCCCTCGATAACTAAAATGAAGAATACAAAGAGAATTGTGGAAAATAGTTTGAGATGCTAGGTTTTCATACACTCCACACTCGGCAGAGGTATATACAAGTCATGCTAGCAGAGATAATGAAGGAACAAAGATGGAGAGATTATGAAAGAATTTGTTTTATTCCGGGGGAAATTTGCTTTGGTCTTAATTATGTCTAAGAGTTAGGGTTAGGGTTGGGTTGTAATTGGGTTTTAGAATGTGGTTAGGGTTGGTTAATTGGTTTTGCGTGAAAGGAAAAAAATTGAGTAGGGTTAGAAGTATGACATCATTACATGAGAGTCAGAAAGGAGTTTACCCGTTAACAACTGAATACTCATATTCTCTATAGGTTTCATATAGGAACCACCCGGTTCCAGTAGAGAATGAGTTAACTCTCTCAAGTACAAGTTAACTTCCTTCTGGCACTCACATGCTAGTATATGTCTTATTGCATACACCAAGGACCTTGTAACAATTGGAGGTATTCCAATTAAAGATGAATCATGTATGTATTTGAATATATGTAGGTCTCTTAAAATTTGTCTCATAACCCCAGTACATGTACATTCAACACAAAACATATGTTCTCACATTTTTTGTAAAAAAATAAAAATACATGTACTAAGACGGAGGAAATTAGTGTGCATACGTTTTGATGAAAAATATTTAAAGTGGGGAAGCTTTTTTGGCATAGATTTGACAGCCTGTTCCTTCACGAGCCAACCTTGAACAGACTTTTCATAATATAAAACAAGAAAGAACATTGATTTAACCTATATCCATTGCCAAGAAGTAACTCTCTAGAGATCCAAACTTTGCAGCAAAAGTTTCAAACTTAGGAAGATGGCTCATTTGTGGTAACCAAATGGTGATGATGTTCATGCCAACATAGCACTCTAGCCTAGTCTAGGTGATATCCCTTGCATGAATCATAGCAGAGTGGTCTCACTTAGGCTTTACCTCTACATGAATTTATCCATATTTATGTATCCTTATCAAACTACTACTACTTCTGCTACTACTATTTCTACTACGACGACTACTACTACTTCTACTGCTACTGCTACTGCTACTGCTACTACTACTACTGCTACTACTACTACTACTACTACTACTACTACTACTACTACTACTACTACTACTACTACTACTACTACTACTACTATGACTCCTCCTACCACTACTACTATTACCACTTCTACTACTTCTGCTGCTGCTGCATGCTAATACTGCTATTCTACCTAATCAATTGGGATACACTTTGCAGCTGTGCAACCCCCCCCCCCCTATATATATATTTCTTTTATAAAATAAATCTTAGCTTCAGCATTGACTATAATTCTAATTTCCACAGGCATTTTTTTCAGAATATTTTTTTAACTTTGAGGCTTAATGACTATAACATTGGAATTGTCAGAGGTCCAACTTACCAGCATCAGCTCTGCAGAATAATGTTTGATAGTGAGCAGGCATACAGGAGCAGGCATCCGTCATCTTGGTGACAATCAGGACGAGTACACAGAGCAGGAGTGATGATGATGATGATGCTTGTCTTAGCTGCATGGTTGCTATGGAAACTGATAAACTCCTCAGAAGAAAATGAAGAATCACAAAGATGGGGCCCTATAGTACTGCTGATAACAGAATACCACAAGTTGAGTGTCTGCTTGTAGAACTTGAGTCTGCTAATGACAAATGTTTATCTCCTGTTTTACTAGACACTTCTTGATGATAGAATTGTCTTCTTTTCCGTTCATCAACCTTTTGCGTGGTGATGCGTTTTCAAATTCTTTCTTGGTAGACAGATGGTGTTTTAGCAAATGGACAATTCTTGTATCCAGAACTAATGCACACTCAAGCTCCCTTAAAGAACAACTTGCCTAAAACCAATCTATCTAGGTGCTGTGATAGGGTGATATAAACTTTCACAAGTTACAATGATTCTTCATGTTGGTGTGTGGTGGTATTTATACCCTAACTCCCCTACCTACTCTCAACCTATCGCCTGTCATTTACCTTCCTCTCCCTTACTTTGCACAAGGTACCTAACCTACAACATGCACCCTCTCTCTCTCTCTCTCCTCTCCTGTTCTCTCTTCCGCTATGTGTTATCGGTAAACAGCCCAAGCAAGCTTCCTGATTGGCTACTTTCCCAGTGAGGAAGTTGTGACATCACAGGTGCTTGCTGATAATCAGGCTATGACATCAGAGAATGTAAATTCCACTCAATGGGAAATGCCCCAAACGGCTTCTCACTACTCAAAGTAGAAGTAGTTTACAACTTCATACACACAGACTAGTTTGTAATCCTGACCCTCTGATAAAAAAAATGCTTTACTATCAGATCTCAGTATATCTAAGACTGCTATAAAAAGATTTTATTATCTCTTGGTAAGCCATACAGATAGTAAACATTGCATAAACTTGTGAAATAGAAAAGAGATGTCATAGTTGCAATCTTTAGGTAATAATTTCAGTCTCAGGCCTGAAAACCTTTGTACTAACTCTGATTGTGTAACATATGCAATTGGATGTAAGCTTACTCTTCCAAAAGACCACTTTTACATGTATGTCACTTTGTATTTGTTCTTTAGATGGCCTGTCCGGACAGTTTCTTCACAACTTATTTCTCTCTCATGATTTTTGCTGTTACCAATTTTTTGTGAGCCATGAAATCAAAGTCTTGGGTTACAGACTACTGCTTCTTCCCTATTGAGATGTAATGACGTATCACAACATTCTCTCAATCATTTCCTTTTCATGTGTAAAATATTTGATCTGTCTGGTATGTCACTTGCTAAAAGTATATGACCCCCCCCCTTTCCATTTTTGTCAGATGTTTTTGAGTGGGAAATGCTGGTTGAGCATTATAATCCAATTTTCAAGGATATTGAGAAAAAAATCCCATGAGCCCAATCTGTCATTATATTTCTGAATGAGACAAATAAGACTTTTAAAATTTGTTGTTTGTTGTTGTTGTTGTTGTATTTTGGGGTCCTTTTCTTCTTTGAATTGAGTAGGTAGGGATATTCTGATTATTATAGTCAGGGAAAATGAATAGTATATTTTTAATTGTATATATCTCTCCCCCCCTCTCTCTCTCTTTCCTTGGCTCTGTAAATTTCCATTCACTGTCCGTCCTGAGTCTTTATTCTTCTCTTTCTCATTAAGATATCATGTCTTTCTATTTTTTAAACATAATTTTTAATATATTTTTAATCAATGTACAGTCTTTATATTGAATGTTCTATGAACTCCTTCATTTCTTTCTGCAGGAATGTTTGTGTGATGTTTGATAGGATCCTTATCATTAATCACTGCGGTGATTATATCAAGCTCAGATATTATTCTTAAGGGATTATTTAGGGTATTTTTTAATTCATAGTGAAAAAAGGTCCATAAGTTCATATCAAACCATAACATATTGTCTGCTGAGAGCCTAAAGAGCATTAACTCATTATTTTAACAGCATTCTGGATTGTTACAGACAAGATATACTTCTGTTGTAACAAGTAAGATTATATCATCTGTTTGGAGTAAGAAGAATGTTACTACTCATATACTTAAACACAGAGTTAACATACTTCTGGCTCCAAATAGACGATAAAGGTCTGTAGAGATTTGCATATTTTTCTCTCCAACATCCACCTATAGAGTGTTGGCCAGCAGTAGAACAGTTCAAAGCAGGTGAAACCAATATGACTTCCTCATAAAGGTTGTGGTTTTCCTATTGGTTAAAGCAGGTGGCTGACTGTAGCTGATTGGTTGAAATAGTCTTGTTGCCAATTTGGCAATAGTTGATATTGGTCAGCCCTGGCCTGATGACTGCCGGCCTCTGTTGTCAATTCCTTCGTAAAGTTAAATCAGAAATGGAGAAGGTTTCATTTATAATTTTGTTTGTACTTTTCTTTCAACTTTGGGCTGTTTTTTTTTTAAAAGCCTTTCTTTGGCACAAAGTGGGAAGGTCTGATCTTGAAGTTGCATGCTAGGATTTGAAAGAATTGACTTTCTGTTAAATAGGATATCATTTGTTCAAAGCCCTTGTTCCATTTTAGTACCTCTTTTACATCAGATAGCGACATACATTTGAAGTTTAAATCTTCTCATGAGACTGAAAAAAAAGCACTTAAAAAAAATAAAACTGATTATTTCTTTGGCCTTGTCCATCATCCATTGCTAAGTGTGAACTTCACAATGATGCATTATGGAAACCAAACATGGTTTCTATAGATATACAAAAGGGTAGTGAAATTACTCTTTGGGTAGTGAAATTACTCTTTGAGTAATTGGTTTTTCATAAGTCTTTGCGATCATGTTGAAAACAAATCTTAAAAGTTTCAAGGATATTGGGTACTTAAGTATAAAGTATAGTTCCCTTGGTATACTATGATTGCAGCCAATTACAGTCATAGACATAGACACTCCGCTTTCACCTCCCTTGAACAACACCCAGCATGGGTTTATTCATTAGTCAAAGTTTGCCTATGATTTACAAATAAGCTGATTAGGCATAGCTCCAAGTAACTTGTGTTACACTATACCAAAATATCAGATTGAGAAACATTCTTAGAGTGGCTGTGGCTTGACACAGCAGTCACTGCAGTTTGGAGGCAATTAATTTTCATCTTAATATGTGCTTTCCTCACTGTTTTCATTGAATGTTGACCTAAATCTCTTCTGCAGGGAATTAAGTGCTTGATATATTTTCTGCATTTTACACAATAGAAGATAAGCATAAGATCTAGAGTTTGGCAAATTACATGTACTCTACAATTTCCTTATTTGAACTTATATCCTGGTATTGTCCAATGCATAACTCTCATACTACAAAACAAGACATGGTCTCTGAATATCATGATAATGGGAAACACCCCTTGTATATAGAATATTTTTCATAGGGTTGGGTGGGGTAGTAGACACCATGTCTATCCCTCCGCTTGACTCTGCCAAGTTTCGCTGCTAAACAAGCAAGCATGTGCAACGTACTGCAGCTATCTCTGCAATTTACCAAGGAACATTTTGAACTGCAGTATTAGCATGAGGTGGCACATGTCATCGACTTTGTTGGCTGCGTGCCTAACATGTAGTCCGGCCTGAGAAAAATATATTTGATAACAGTGGGAACTGTCTAAGTTTATCATCACATTTTACCTTAGCCTGAAAATTCCCCAATCACTGAAGAATTGTAAAAATATCAAGTAAATTAAATTAGTTTTCAACATTAATTATTTGACAAAATGAGGGAGGTGATTTTAATTTGCTTGTTTTGCTTCAATTAAGTTTTGAAACATATCTTTATTACTGCAATATGCCAAATTAAGATTTGATTTATAAGCAAAATGGTGTTTAAGTATAATTATGATATTGACACAGGTGTGATTATTAATGTAATTCGATTATTGAAATATTTGATACATGTAACTGTTGCCAGGATATTAAATGAATTCTTTTTCAAATTTTTGAATACTCAAAAACATTTTATGATGATAAATTCAATAGAAGTTGTTGAGCCATTGTTTTTAAATAGAAATAAGTAACATCACTTGAGAGGTGTCATGCTGCAAATATTTATTTTTTTCATTTCATGGAAACATTTGTATCCAAAACTGAAAATGATTTTGTTTGTTTGTTTATCTGCATCATCCTTCTTGACTTCGACTCAGTCAAAGATCATGAGTGCAGGTATTTGAAGATCTGATTTGAGTAGGATTGTCTTAGGTATTGTCTAGTCACATCCATGAATACCTGAGAGTCTAGACCGTAGAAACAGGAAACCACATTTAGTCTAATCAAACATGGAAATAAGGTGTCTCTTCTCATCGTTCTTTTATCCTGTCATCTTCCATGTCGACTCTCTCCTCCAATTTCTTTCCTAGTGTGCAGGCACAAACCTTTGTCAGTCTTTAAAAAAAAGAAAGTTGAATAAGGTCTAAATTGTAAGACTATAAGGAGACCTCGGACCATAAGTCTTGTGTTTTAGTTGTTCCTGACACAGCCAAAGACTGACAAAGTGAAGCTAGGCTTGGCTATAGGCTGGGCTGATTTCTTTATTGAATTGTGTGTGAGTACAAAGTAGAGTCTGTGCATGAAGACCATCTTCATCGCCATGATGCATGAATTTCTGTCACATACTTCAAAAACCTATGAAGAAATTGATAAATATGACGGAAATGATGAAACCAGGTTAAATTTTACTTCTGATGATTTCATTTCTGCCATGGGTTTCGTTGACATGGAGGCATGTCCAACAAACAGGTGCTGCCAATTTGGAGCATTTGTTTTTCCCCCGGTGATTACACAATGCCCTCCCGCCCACACAGAGCAGACCTGTTTACAATGCAATTATCCTGTCCCAAATTTGGTTATTACTTCTTTTGATATCCCGTCTTTCACAAACTTGGAAAAGTTACAAGATGATAATGGTCTGATGTCAAAGATCATGGGATTTTTTGTGTGTTTTCCCCTTCTGATCAGACTAAAAATATGATGGTTGTCATCGTAACCAGGAAGGTGCCTCTCTCTCATGCTCATTTGAAGTGTCATTGACCTAATTAATGCAATTTGAAGAAGAAAAAAAAATCTGATTTTATGTCTATAATTATTTACACAATTGTAACCTTTAAAACAAATCAATTTATATCATTAGTTTAACATCTCATACCTCTATCATAAGATTTGAAGTCCTTCTCTAATCACATTAGATGTGTCCTTGACTTCAAAGTCTTTAAAGTCCCAAATTGTGATCGAACTACTTATCCATGTATAGCACCTATCTCATTTTGACATGACACTGGCCATTTTTTTTTGGGGGGGGGGTGAGAAGGTGTTTCTAATAAAAGCTTAATTAATACTATAACAATTTCCTTTACAGCTCCAAATTTCTATGACCTTAGGATGAATGCATGTGGTGAAAAAAATGTATTCTTTCTAACCTTTAATGATAAAGGTTGAATTCTGCAAGGTTAAAAATCAGCACGTAGGGATGAAATCATTCTGTCATTTGGCATATTGAGATTGTTTTGATTCAATTTGACAAGCATTAATATATTTGAACATGACTTTTATTGGGTAATTTATGAAGTGGATATGTGGGTCAAGGGCCTGCTGGAAATTAGAAAATGATGAAATACAAAATTTATTGTAAGCAGTTTTTCATTTTTATTCTATTTTGGTTTAAAGGGTTATTATATATATATATATATTTTTTTTTTGGGGGGGGGAGGGATGAGGATGATAGAGTTATAATTATTTTGATAGACCCTACAAGAAGTGACTTAGCCCCACCCCCTTTCAGACTAGCATAATATGAGAATCGTGTAGCTACTATAAGTAGTTACCGTTTTTGAGTATGAACAGCGGATAGAGAAACATTGTGTAACAAACGCTTGTTTGAATATCGTTTCAAATAAAAGATCAACAACGAATCAAGGTTTTGTTATGCTCTGAATAACAGGGCAGGGCATATCGTGAACGCACACTTATGATAGGGTAATTGTCATGACAACCGACCTCTCCAAAAATAGTTTCTTTATGTGACCTTTTTTTTGTATAGTATCGTAAATTTTATTACGTAAATTTCCTTAGTCTGATCAGGATATAACTGACTTCTGCTTCGATCATCAAAAGAGAGACACCGTGCCTCTGATTTTATACAAATCAAATGTTCAAAAGTGCAATCTATCCAAAAAATATACAGTGAACTCACATAATGAAAATGAAAATGAAATTATCCTTTTGCTGAAAATGAGGATAAAATATATTTCTTTTCTTCTGATAGATTATTTATACAGTAAGAGATAGATATGGAACCCTGTCATTTTTTAACCACATAGATTTCCTTGGATGGTCTTTGGTGGTAAATGTGGTTACCCCCTCCAACTGAACCAGCTGAGGCCAAAGTCTCTACCTTAGATTGGTCTACTACTTGTAGTAAATTGGCCACACAACTCTAGGGGAAAGAAAAATATTAATGAAATCTACTTCTGCTTTTATAAAAGCCTGACAGAAATATATTTTTTACAAGGATGAAAGTGAAACATATCTGTTGCTTGATTTTATTATATTTATTTGATAATGGATATTTCATTAAACCATGGGTCCGTGGTTTCAGCCATTCAGGTTTATTTATGAGATATTGAAAGAAAAGAAAGTTCACGTCTATGACATCATAATTTCAATTAAATTTCTATATCTTGTGCAAAAACACTCTTGACCTTTAACATAGTCCTCAAAAATTTCAATCTTTAATCCAGAAAATTGTGCTGTACTTTCAATTTCAGTTTATTAAACTCCAATGGGTAACTTCAGTTTCTTCTTCTTCTCTCTCTCTCTCTCTCTCTCTCTCTCTCTAACTGTCTATCTTTCTATCTCTATTTGTCTCTCTGTGTGTCTGTTTCTGTCTCTAAGTCTGTCTCTCTGTCTCTCTCTCTGTGCGTGTCTCTCTCTGTCTCTCTCTCTCTCATCTTTACTTCACTTTTCTTTTATCTCCTTGTGATATATTTATGTTCTATTTCTCTGTCAAATGTAATGGTAACTTGATCGATTGAATCTGAAAAGTATTTATAGCCATAGGGGATAGTTCTTATTATTGTCTGCTTGGTTTAACTATGGTTTCGAATCCAGAAATGAAATTATTAATTTTGTATTGTAGCTCTAGGGGTAAAAAGATATTAATTTCAAGTTCAAAATATTTCAGGTTTACCAGTGGAATAATATCCAAACCACAAGGTTTTACCTATAACTTTGTAAAGAGTGAAGAAATTGTGAAAATTCTGATTTTTAAGAAAGAGACAAAGTAGAAATCAGTCATTTTAGACATTGACAGACTTGACACAGATAAGTTTGTGACTCAACACCCAGCTCCTGCCCATCATAGTTAGCCTGGCAGCCAAAGGCATTTTCACATTGCTAGGATATTTCAGAATAGAAAGTCATCTCAAAGGAAGATGGTGCCGAATACTTGGTACAATGGTATATCAGATTTGATATTAACATGTTCCATGTTGACAAAAAAGGAAAATCAGAAGCTTCAAAATGGCACAAATTCTATGTGGTAATTCAAACAAATTTGCTCAAATTGATAATAGATTTTCTAACTTTGTATGTTTTCTTTTTCTTTGATTTTATATTATGGTTGAATATGTACATTTATATCATATCATGCAAAAGGAAATGCTTTTCATCCTATTTGATTTATTGTGAAACGATGTGAATTATTATTCCCAAAAAAGAATAATTTATAACTGAAAACTGAATTATTTGCAGCATAATACTGATTAGGCCACTCCTAACATTTACAAAAGTTTCAAAGTTTTTGTGCATTCAAAACTTTCTGGTTATATTGTATATGTGCAAGTTTTAAGCTGTACACTGCATGTTAAAGAGATGGATGTAAGAACATGATAAATGGGTACACTCCTTGGAAGATGGGAAAGGGGGTAAAAGAAGGAGAAAGGGGTAAATTGCTCTTGGGGGCTGCTTTCATCATTGTCTAGAACTGGAGGATTCAGGAAATTGGCAATATTTCTCATCATAGCAGACATGGGGAGGGGGATGATCGGAGGGAGGGGCGGAAGACAATCATTCAAATGATGATACATCTCTATGATGTAACTTCTTATTATGTCTCAGATGAAAATGGAATAACCCTTCATTCACACTACCAAAATTGAATTGTGTAGCTATATGAAAACCGTAAAGCTATACAAAGTAATTCATTTTTGTTTGTAGTCCGAACATTGTATAGCAAAACGCATGTTTTGGCATTGTTTTGAATGGAAACCCAGTAAAGAATCAGTAATTAATTATTTTTTTTCATTGTTTGAAGATTGTGTAACAAAACGTCATATAACAAAACGTCATATAACAAAACGCCATATAACAAAACACATGTTTTGGCATCGTTTTGAAAGGAAACTCAGCAAAGAATCAGGGCCCCGTTGCATAAACTTACCATTGATGGTAACTTTGCCATCAATGGCAACTACCATGGTAACAGGTAACAGGCGAATCCTGCACAGCCAATCAAAATCAAGGTTTCCATGGTAGTTACCATTGATGGTAAGTTTTATACAACAGGGGCCCAGGTCCTCTTCTTGTCTGAATGTTGTATCATACAAATCTTGTATCACTGGATGGGGCTTTTTGTGAGCATGCACTAATGATTGGCATGTTGTCATGTCAACTGACCCCTACACAACTAGTCTCTGTGTACCATGTTTAGTATTACAGCACCTTTTTCATATGTGTGCGCCCTTTTTGAGATATGATGATTCCTTGTACAACATTTCTTTATACTTCATACATATTTCCTTTAGTCTGAACTGGCCAGTAGATAAGATTGAGGTATGGGCTATTAATAGACGTGTGTTCAAGGGGGATTGATTGTCTTACATCTAGTGATGAAACATACCGGTAGACTGGAAACATAGTAGGTGTAATAGACTGAATAGATCGATGGATCATTTTGGGTTTATGCCAACAAGTTTCAAAAAGTTTTAAATGTTACCTGTCAAAGTGAACATGCGATATGAATGTGTCTGTCACGTGTACAGCAGCGAGGGTTTTCCTTTCTTTTCATTTTTTGTTTGTTTTTGGTTGGATGACCTATGTCATGTTTTATATAGGAAAAGATGTGGCCAGTTTTCTAAACTGTTTGGTTGTGGGATGTACTGTTTAGGCATCACCATATAAGCAATTTATGCAATTTTTTATTGATTTTACACTTAATTGGTGTAGGTTATGTTATTACTTTGCAAAGTAGTATCAAAAACAGATGAATAAACAAACAAAGTGGCCCAGTTTTGATAAACTTGAACTGGATAAAGTATAGAAATGTTGTCATAGGAAAGAATGGATGCACCTAATTTAGGAAAGAGGCATATCTTTTCATTAAGCATAAACTATGTGGTATGCCATGCTTGCTTAACCGTCATGTTCCGGAAAAGGTTACCATATGTACTGCTCCTGGTTGCAATACTAACATTGTTAAATCGTGACCAGACTAAACAGAAACAGATCACATTGGTTGTTTAAGTATGTTCACCTTTTGATGCACTTTTTATATAGTCTGGTTGGAGCCTGCTGGGCATTGATTCTGTGTTAAAGTATATGAGTTAATGCCCTTCTGGCTCCAAAAAGATAATATTTAATTTTGATCTGTACCCATTTATATAAATCGATTGAGCAATTTTACTACGATAAATAGATAAAAAGTCAGTGAGATAATTAATGAAACAAAACAATACAAAACAAACAAAAACAATACAAAACAAAACACGTTTATTGAGGTATTTTACTTTTTGCAGCACTATCTTTCAGCCATTTGAAGTTATGCAATTCAATAATCATCCTTATAAGTTTGACAGTGCCTTTGCTTTTCAGACGAATAATACCATAGTTGATGATTCATTCATTCAAAACAAAACATATCATAGCGGAAAGTAATCCTCAGAGGCTTAATTAATCATGTCTGTTCAATATTTCACAACTCTTCGCAACACCTCCTAACTCTGTGCAATAGGGTGTTGTCTGTCATACAAATTATAACAGTTTTCATAAGGTAAACAGAGCTATGATGCAATCGGATTGAGAGAAACCTTGATGAATTTTGCAATTTTGTCTCAAGGAGTGGAAGACTCTAATTACTATGATAGCCTGATAAGTTATGAAGTAATTTGATGCCCTATATTATAGATATGTCGCAATTCTCAAAGGAATTTGCTGGACAGAGTGACCAGATATTGACCTTCTAGTCATTTTGATATGTCCTGCTAACTGTCTGAAGGGGCATTTACACTGTCATCCAAACACGCCAAAAAATGCCAAACCGGAGCCTGACCGCGATCTTTCAGTGATGTTACCAAGGCAACTACGCTTTACCGGCAAAAATGCCAAGCCCGGAACATTCCAAAACGAAGTGTGATCTTTTGGCATATTTTGGCATGTTTCGCAAGTATAAACGCTCGCACTTGTAAAATCGCGATTTTAGGTCACGTGACTTTAGGAGCGTGGCTAGCTTTCGTCCTTGAAGCCTTATTTGCATAAAGTAAACAACTTGTTTACGCTGAACCACTACGAAAGAGTCTCAGCTAAACTGTAAAATCTCGCTTTAGAAACCACCAAATGAAATGATTAAAATGTCAAATGGAAGAAGAAGAGTTGTTCTAACTCATAAATATTGCAAATAGTTGTCAAACCCTGTTTTAATATGCGAAAACTGAGCAAAACAAAGTGCAATCTTTTTGTATTATTTTATCTGAAAATATTTCAGTATTTTTCATATCTTCCGTCATTACACCAGATCGATACTTTCGTACGTGATAAATCAAAGTATATCAAAGCTCTCTTCCATATATCTTCTCATAATTCTATGTCCCACGGTTGTTTCGGGAATAAATCGAAGGCAATGGCGAAACATTCACAGAAGCGTAAATATAGTCCCATCTATAGTACGTGCGGTAACATGTAGTCCATGTAGTCACATGTACCGTTATACATGCATGACTGTTCGTGCTGGACAGTGGACTCGCTGTGTATGATTGAGCATTTTGCATTTGGAAGACCGCGCATGCGCATTACCAACCAAAACACGCCAAAACATCGCTGAGCAGCTCAGTCGTGATGTTTCGGCACAAGTGTAAACGGGTGCACGAAACATCGCGATTTTTCAAAATGAGGTATTTGACAGTATAAATGCACCTTGAGACTCTTTCCATGAATTTCTGTTACAAGAAGGAAATGTTCCCTCTTAAAAAGCATTAAAAGATTAAAGTCGTGGCATCAAATTTGATTTAAAGGTACTATGTCCCATTTGCAGGCCCCAAAAATGAAAAGGTTAAATTCCAACGGCATTTGAAAGATAATACTAATTTAGAACTTCCCTAAAAAAGGGGGGCTTGAAAATGTCTTTAAGTGGGAAAATAACGACTATTAGTTGTCGAATCGACTTAAGTGCTATAAATCAGTAAGTAATAGTCTGATTTTCAGACCATTGTACTGAATGGTCGTACGTTTTGTGCTGCGCAAAGATTCAATCAGTTTAATTTTGGCCATTACAAGAAGTGGGTTATTGATGTAGACAAATGCTCATGTACCCTTTACAGCTCATTTTATGTATGTTATTACCAAAGAAGAAAAAGCCAGTCAGTCACTCAATAGTGTCTGACAGTGAAGTCTATCAAGTAAACGGGTTTCCTTGCATAATTTGAATATTAAGACACTGCTAACGTTTAAATTTCACAGATAGGACATACATGACATATTCATAATTCCTGCGAAGTTCTATGGAATTTGATGTTGGCTGCAAAAGGGACATCTTTAAGAAAATATAGAAACATTGTTAGGGAAACAGCCAAGGGAAAGTTTGAGAGAATTTTAAAAAGAGTATGAAAGAAAGTTATGAACCCATTGACAACAGAATTCTTTCATTCCCATAGGCTTTGTACAGGGACCACCTAGTTTCAGTATTGAACATTTTCAAAATCATCCTGAATCTTGGGTTTTGATGAAATTCTATATGTAATAAAGGGAAATATGTGAATTTTGGTACAAAACAGACAGAGAGTAGCTCACAAAAAGAAATAATATATAGTTGCTAATTGGCATGGTGATTTTCAAAAGTTCAAAGCAAAAAAAAATATCATTCATCAGATATTTCTCGAACTTTTACAGACCAGATTCTATGAATTTTCGACTCCTACTAAAAATAATTCCCATGGTGATCAGGGTATGTACTTCTCCTTAAAACAAATGGGAAGAAATTACTAGAAACTTTAGTGCTTATCAATTTCCTGCCCCAATTATCACATTTGAAATAAAAGGTAATGCAAACAATTTTCTGGTAAATACCGAGAAAATAGAGATGGTAGCAATTTGTTCCTCAAATTCAGAATATGGTATTCAATTCCCCCCAGATCTCAGCCATGATTATAATTTGCTGACTGCATAGGATCAGAGTTTGTTTACGAAGTATACTGTTAAATAAATATTATTTTGTTCTTTATTGCTTTTGACATTTAAAAAACAAATTTACTTTAAGGAATGAATTTGGATAAAAATAACAAAGTTATCGACCTTGGTGACTACCTGAAAATAGACGTCAGAGAGGAGGAAACAAATGGCTGCATAAATAACACCAGGCAGGGAGCTAGAGTAGAAGGGTCACATCTCACCAGAGTAATTTAGCTTAGCGCTTTGGATATGAGGGCTGTGATTGGTCAGTTGTTCTAATGACATCATCACAGTTCCCTCGGGGGAATGTGACCTGTGACAGGAAGTTTGCCAGTTTCCTTCTCTGTCTAGTCTTGGTTCTAAGCTTTGTTGAAGTAGTTATGTATATCATATGTACTTTTAAAAAAATGATAACACTCCTTGAATATATTGTTCTTCAAATTACTGTCAAATATGATTATTCTGATGTTTCCCAGAAGTTAATTTTATAACTGAAGGGAACGGGAGGGGATTGAATAAGCTAGGTTTGATTTATCTTTTTTTTCTTCTTCTTTTTCTTTCCTTTTCTTCTCTATATATTTTTATATTGTATTTTTTGGAAAGAAAAATATTTATTGGGAACTGCTTTGCTGGCTTGGGGGGAGACTTTGGGTTTATACCAAAGAAGTCTTATGAGAACAGGTTTTATAGTATGATTCTACGAGATATGTAGTCTTTAAAAATGAAACACTCCCACCTAACTTTCAAAAAATAAAAACATGTTCTGACAAATTACGTGGCTTTTAGATGAAATTTTCGCAATGGTGTTTAAGTGAAATACATGTTGTTTGATTGTCAATCATATTGAAGGAAATCAACTATATGCACTGAAGACTACATTTGGTAGATCCTGACACTGTAGTGCCTCTTTGATTTAGGTTTAGTTTAAAGACATCATTTTCAAGTGTTAGAGTCTTCATTAGCAGACTAAGCTGGACAAGATAAAGTGGATATTCCAAACATAGCACCTGTCTGGATAGAAGGAAATCTCAGTTACACAGGTCCACTTCCTATCTCTCCCAGGCTCCACCCCATTCTGTGTGATGTCATGAATAGCAAATGAACTCTTCCCCTGTTAGTACTTATATGGATGACAAGAGCAAATATGGTCAGATGCAAGCTAAATTTTGTGAATGGGTTATAGTAAAATAGAGACCAATCAAAACAAAGTATCGTGGAAGTCAAATGTGTCCTTGTTTATTTCACTATTTTAGCAAAATTGTTTCCCATTTTGCAATCAAGTAAGAAGTGCAATTTGATTTTTTTTTTCTTCAAGTCCAACAACTTTTTGAAATGACAGTTGCCACCCTAAGTTCCTCACCAAACATTATTCCAAAACAAAAATAAGAATACAAGTGAGTTGCAGACATCATTATATGTTATTTATGCATTTGTAAGAGAATGACATAAAAACACTATTCTTTCAATACCTTATTAGATCTGTGCTTATGGTAATGTAATTGCTTTTACACATGATTTCATCACCACAGATAAAAATCATATATAAATATGGAAGCTATAGAGATAACAATCTTTCTTAGACACTTTTCAACTAGTAGGTATCTCTCTACAAATGCATCTGTCTATCTATCTCTCTGTGCCCCATATGATATTGTAGAAACCATTAGGGGGACACCTAACAATATGATGATCTTGAGGCATAGGTCCTCTATTACTAATGACTATTCAATCATTATCAAACTATTCATTTTTCAATCTTGTAATTCTGAGAAACAAATTTAATTATTGGCAAAGAACTCTCTTTCGTGTCATTCTGTAATCCCAGAATTGAACTTGTGTTAATTTTGGGAGGTAATATTTTTGTTGGCCCAGTTATTCTCACAATGAAGCCAGATGTTGCCATTTGTCAAACGAAGCGAACCAAACCTAGCATGAATCATTCAGTCGACCTTGTATCTTGTAAAATATTTTCTTAGATGTTTATTGCATGAACATGATTATAAGTTGGAAGGTGTCCCACATGCCTAAGATGAGTAAGAGTGAAAGCACTTTTTCACAAAATTGACATATCTTCCTTTTGGATCCTATCTAAAGGGTAAAAAGGGCCCTTGTGACTGGTATTTCCTGATCTTCAGTTTCCAGGAACTGTTATACAGTGGTATTGGTACAGCCTTTCGCCAGTATACAGATTAGTTCCTAAAATGTCATTTACTTTTGTAATGCCTCTGAGGTAGATGAGAGAGAGAAAGAGAGAGAGAGAGAGAGAGAGAGAGAAGATATATCTCGGGCCTTTCAAATTTAAGAGCTTGTGCCTGAATGTGCCCCGAATAATGATTTTTATCAGATTCATGTGGATCTATAATTAAAAAGTCCTTTATTTTTGTAATGCCTGTGAGGTAGATGAGAGAGAAAGAGAGAGAGAGAGAGAGAGAGAGAGAGAGAAGAAGAAGAACAAGAACAAGAAAAACAATAAGAAGATAATTCTGACAGATATATCTCCAGGCAATCCGATTTGTAGCGCATGCACCAATGTGCCTGGAATATTATCCGATTCATGTGGATCACCTCCCTGTGTGGATCTAGTATTAAATCAGCAGGGTGAAGATATGAATATCAGCATCAAAATCATAAAAAAGAAAAAGATCAAATATGTCAGGTTCCTACTTCATATTCATCCTGTACATGTTTTATTGTGCCCCCAAATACTTGATTGTTGTTAAATTTAAATCATCAGATTATTTCAGCCCCAGAAGGCTGTGTTAAATTACATGAATTAATAGCCTTCTAGCCCTAAACAGACGATATAAGAGTAGTGTAACACTATCAGAGTGTCCATCATATTGATTGATTTGTTTGGCTAGCTGTACTAGTTGAAATATGAAATGCCCCTAAAGGCCTAGCCTGTTCTTATTTTGGCGACCTACGTACAATTTGCTTCGGAGACATTTTTTGTCAGGCTTTATTCATAATCAATATAGACCATTTAGTTTGCATGCTTCGTCTCCCATAGCTGGGGGCCCACATCAGACAGGTGTATGCATGGCCATCCCTAAAGTAAAGCAGGAATAATTTACCTATTGTTTAGCATTCTCGATGGCCCCCAGAGATGCTGACTGAAACATTCAGGCTTCAGCTCTCCTAATCGGTGTATACAAGGTTAGGGTTGCTGTTGTGTTTTTGGTTAGGTTTAGGGTTCAGGTTGAAGTTAGGATTTTGGGTTAGGGTTGCTGTTGTGTTTTTGGTTGGGTTTAGGGTTCAATACAGGGTTTGGTCTAGGGTTGAAGTTAGGATTTTGGTTAGGACATTGACTGAAGAGCTACATGTATCATTATGAGAGCATATGTAGTGAATATAATACCCCTATTTTGAGCAAAGACATCTGTTTGAAGCTCCTAGGGATGAAGGGCAAAGTGGAACAGGCCCCTACTGGGTGTCTGAAGTGAATGAACTTTTCTACGTACTCAGTACTGTGAACCCCTTACCTATTATTAAAAGAGTCCATTCACCCGCTAGCCTTTCCAGATAAAGGTCAAGCCAGGTTTTCCCCCTACCCCAGAGGTCAGATCTTACCCCCATCCTGCCTTTACATGGAAGTATTGAAGGGGGGTAGTCATGAGTAGTGTAGAGTACATTCACAGTTGATCTAGACCCCAAGAGAATATTGTCATTCTTGGATATTTGTTGCCAGCTGCAAGTCTTCCTTTTCCATGAAGTAGCATTAATTCTAAAAGAAATTTAAGATTAAGGAAGTTTAGTGGCTCCTGTGTTGAATTGATGAATTCCCTGAAGTGCTCACTAAGAAAAGAGTATTCTTTGAAAATCATATTTATTAAGAGTCTAGGGGTTATAGTTTTTTTTGTTGTATAACTTTGTGTTGAAGGTTATTTCAATGTTTTATAGTCTGTCTGAGTTTATTTATAGATTAAGATCAAAAATAATCTTAGTGTACGAAGCTGTTTACTCTCTCTAAATTTATTTTATTGTATTCCTGAAACCCTGAAGAAACAATTATAGATTGGAATTTAATATCAACACCACCTACCCATGATTTTTTTTGAAGTGTTATATTTAGACATAATGGATTTGACATTAAAGGAGATAGGTTACAAAGATAATGATATTTGTATATTTACTATAACTTTAATTGACAATATCAACATATATCAATGAACATTAATATCTGAGCTATCCAGCTGTCAACGTTCACACATGTCAGTAACATCCTCTACATAGTTTGATTGAAAATGAGATAGTGTAAACAAAGCCAGCATTACAAACATGGAAAAACATTACATAACTAGGATACTGCATATTTTTGTTACATTTTGAGTGAAAAATAATAATTATTCTATTAAATTCATCAACAGCATGTGGTGTCACAAAGATGGAACAAAATTACTAGCTTGTTAAACAAGCCAGATGTAATTTGCAAAGTCATTTTTATCTTCTTCATAGATCTTTTGAAGAAATCAGCTTTTTAGTGGGAACATAACAGATATAGGTCTGTTTACTACTTTGGAATGAGCACCGGATATTATTATTACTTTCTAACCAATATATAGTGTATAATTTGTGATTCAACCATATTTCTATCCTTTCAGATTGCCTACGGATCTGTAACAATCTTCTAGCCCTCATATGTGAAGTAAATGTACATGTGTACTGACCGTCAACTTTTCAGATATACACTGGATAATTTGTATGTCTTCAAAGTATTTTCTCTTTGTACTTGACAGGCATAAAAGTGGATGGAACAGTTAAAAGTTATCAATAATTTGGTCATGACCATGGAATCATTTGATAGATGTATGTGTGTTGGATATCCATACAGACTGAAGCTCTAATAACAAGCAATATTTTATATACAATGTAATACAAAAATCAGTCATGTAGTTGAAGTATTGTTGAAAGATACCCCAAACTTCTTAATATAGTAGAAATTTGCTGCTCCGGTATGTATTTCTATGCTAATTAACCATAAAACAATTTCAGTTGCACTGGTTCACAATACAAGACTACTTGGTACTTTATAAAATCAATCTAATCTGCATCACATCATATTCAACTTCAATTTTGACTTTTGTAACACCCACCTGCTTCCTTGATGTATAAAATGGAGCATCATTTACAAGCTTTATAGCCTGCAGTTCAGGTGGAATGGGCTTTCCCCATCCCCTATCAAATTATACATGTATTGTACACCATTGTATTTGATCAAAACTGTTGAATAGAATCTGGAGAAGATAGACTAATCCACCCCAATATCTGTCTTTCCATGGATTAGTTTACCTACTCCAGACTTGATACTTCACTGACTGCATTAAAAACCCATTCCACTTGAAAGCAAGCTACAGCTTTAGAGCTGACTCATGAAATCACAAAAGTGGGCATTTGACATTAAGCTGTGATTTATGGGTAAAATATTTGTACATCTTAGCTCAAAGAAAACAAACATATGATATAAATCACATAAAATATATACATTCACATATTATTTATCTAATTTATTAAGATAGAGACATGTTATTAGACACTTGCATTTATACTTTCTTTGATGAGAATGTCACAAGAGGAATGATTATTCAACTGTATTGATATTTTTTTGGTGGTGAACCTCGCAAATTTGTTTAAAAACATAAAGCTTGCAGTTATCAGGGAGGGAAATTAAAATGAGCCTGAAACTGCTTTTCTTGATTCATAGTGCATTTTTGTGGAAAAGTTTTATTCTCTGAAATTCAAAAATTCATGGATGTGACTGTATCTAGATCTCCCAAAGTCATGTTCTGATTGGTTCAGCATTCAGACAATGGCTGTAGCAGAATATCAATCAATATTTGTAAGAATAAATGAATAAAATAAGGTATATTTGTAAGTTGATTCATATACTTGATTGATAGTGATGGTTATACTTTGGTGGTTTCATAGCAGTTATCACTGCCATAGCATATCAATATGCCCAAGAGACAGGAAAGGTCTAGCCTTGGCTCACTCTAAACACATCTTTAACAATCAGGTGTCAAGAACCATTTCAAAATTAAATTACTAGGACAATTTTGTCAAATAAGATGGGATTGTAAATAGAAGTACAGCATACTGAGTAACTAAGTTAGCATTGCAAATATTGTTGAATATGCCTCGGTATATTTATTTGTACAAAAAAGACATCAAATAGGATGCAAATATTTCCAGAAAATGTCCAGGAGAATGACTATTTGGCCACTCTCTACATTGTAGCACTTTTATAAGAATCTCATTCACTGCAATTCCAGTTATAAAGCTGATTAAAATGCATATGAATCTTTTCTCCGAAAACGTTTGCAACTTTGATAGTTATATCATTTTGCGATGTCAAATTATCATATCTTACAATATTCACAGCATTCATTGTTTAATTATGGAGATAATATATATTCATTCTCTTATTGAGACTAATTTATATGTATTTCTGTTATAAAGTTTGTATCATTTAGTTGAACTGAAGAATAAACAAATACAAACTTGTTGGCAAATTTGATAAAGTCCTTGGGTAAACTCTCTTTGAAATATCATACTCTTGGAATATGGGTACAGGGGTTGCCCTCATACCAGGGCCAGGGGTACATCAGTGTCCCTCTCTTCAAGGAAGCTGGTGTTTGACACACTTATGGTAGTCATTGTTCTTCTGCCACTTGCACTTGTGTCCATGACGCATGGTGCAACGTGAGTGGGATGCGATGCAGTCATAAGGGCTGTAGGCGTCCCCTATGTGGACCTGAGAGGCATCGTAGAGACAGGTCGTTGGTCGGTTCTCCTTGGGTTTCTTGCAGTGTCTGCTTGAGGTACATGAATGGATCTAGGAGTTTTGAGATAAAGAGGGGGAAAAAGAAGACACCATTAAAAATATGTAGGCCATATCTGCAGTATTTTTTAATATAGGCTGTGACATTTGAGTCTTTCAAAGTGTACGAATAGAATATTCTTCAAAGAATTGAACTTTTTTGTCACATTTTAAAGTAAAGTTGTTAAGCAGGCTCATTACTTGTCAATCCCTCATTCGCAGCAGTGAACCAGTTTTAAGACCTATTCTAGATTGTATTAATTGATTCAAGTTGAGGTTCCAGAAGGAACCTGATACGTCTCTCTAGATCTGTGACAAACCATCCCCAAATTAAGGCATCTTATTCTTCTTCTTCCTGGTCAGCAACCTAGTTGGCTATTCGATTATTCCTCACTTTGAACTAGGTCATCTTCTTTAGTCCTTTGTCACATATTGGGAGGCAGTAAGGCTTAGAGGATAGGCAATGATCTTGTAAACAGGGTGACTTCACCAACTTGGATTTGAGACCAATCGTATGCACTAGTAAGTAGTAATCATTGGGCAAGGTATTCACCTTACATTCAGACTTGAAGCCCTACCGGGTCCCCTGAAGTTCACTTATCAGGATATCTTTGCTCTCTTGGCACTCAAAATAGTCAGTGGTGTCACTAGACCATTTTTGAATGGTTTGGGTGTCATCTATCGCCCTACCTTTCTTTAGTGATGCCCCTGAAGATAGTTCTGTCACACACTTACCTGACAGACATCGCAAGACTTTCCATAGACTGTCTTTAGTCCCTGCTTCTGTCTGGTTGTAAGCTTATGATGTTCTTGGACCCAGTCACAGAGCACTACTTGGTTTGCACTGGAACCTGGGTTGGACAAATCATTTCAGGGGATGGGAAATTAGGTATGCATTAACATACATATTGGTATATGAGTCCAAAGAAGGAATAAATGAAAAAGATCAATATAAGGCAATCATATTGTTTTATCATTAAATCTGATTCACCCTTTATGTCCATTCAGAATAAGGAAGAAAACAACATGTGCAGGTTCTATATATGAAAATATGTTCATTGAGATTTCAAACAAGATTAGTATGTTTAACTTAAAGGCAAAAGTCATGGATTATCTATACATCATGCTTACAATTGGGGTTCCTATATGCCAAATTTCTTCACCTCTAAGTGGGGCGCGAACCCCTGCACAGTGTCAAGATTTTCTGTGTCTCATGCCTGCAGAACTCAGATGCAGAATACATGCACAATCGCATTGTATGTGCCTTTAGACAATCTTTAAAGCTTGAAACACTGAGATATTACTTGCCTGCAATGAGATAGTTCCTTCCTGTCTTGAGGTCTGTCTTGCCACACAGACTAGAGGCAGCAGAGCTGTCAACCTGAACCTCATCACCTAGCTTCCAACCTTCTTGCTCAATCCCTGTCTTGTAGATGTGGCTCAGTTTGAGGGTGTAGATGATCTTGTAGTTCCAGGCCTCCATGCTCTCAGGGTCGATAATGCGCTCCTCTGTGAATTATACAATATGAAGAGAATATGAAACAAAGCCTAGGTTAAAAATTGCAGACTGAGTTAACCAAGTTGATTTATTAAGTGTCATACATACTAAGGGAGAAGGCCTATGGACCAGTATGGAGTCAGTGTGACTTAACCTATTGAATACTGAATTATCTAATTCCTACAGGCTTAACACAGGGACCCCCCCCCCCTCATTCCAGTAAGCAATAGGTTAAAACAACGCATCAACTCATAAAACTGCGCTAGACTTCCAGTACATTTTAACTGTATGAATGATTTTTTTCTTACTTCATTTTGTCTATTTAAAAATTCAGAGTTTACTTCTCATCCTTTATGCTTAAAGAATATATTCATATTCAATAAATACTACTGATCGTTAGTTTTTTTCTGTTTTAGTTTAACCGAGTATTCTTATTATACCTTCTGCTATGGGCTCTTCGGCACCTATTGTAGGCTCCATCAGAACAGTGTCATTAGAAGGTTTCTCCTGTGGAGGAAGGGTTGTCATGGTGTGGGATTCATCTGTCATCACAAAATCTGGAGGTGGAGTTGTGAGTGTTGTGATGGTATCCTCAAGAGGCTTCATGTCCTCTGGTAAGGGCAAGGGTGGCAATGCCTCATGGGTGTGTGGTTCCTCAGGGAACGGTTGTAGGCCCTCTGGATGGGGTAAGGGTAGGAGACCCTCCGGCTGACCTAGTGGTTCTGGACCACCCTCGAAGGGCAGGGGTTGGAGCCCATCAGGTTGCTGGAGTGGTTGAAGTCCAGCAGGTTGAGGGATGGGTTCTAGACCATCCTTCTGAGGGAGGGGTTGGAGCCCATCTGCTTGAGGAATGGGGCCTAGTAATCCATCATTCTGGAAAGGCTCTGCAGCCTCAGGTAGAATGGGAGGCTCTAGACCATCTGGATAGGGAAGAGGTTCCAAGGGTCCGAGGGGTTCCAGGTCCTGCAACTGTCTGCCTCCATCACCAAACTGCTCGCTTGGTAGTCGTTCATCCGGGAGACGATGAAGACCTGTTCCAGGATAGGGACGAGTCCTCTCACCTAGGGGCTCAATGGCATCATGGTCAAACCCCAACAGTCCCGTGCTGGAACCAAGACCTCTGGGATTCTTGGGGATGTACTCTCTCTTCAGAACCCTTGCTCCAATCACTGTCAAATCAGAATGAAAAGTAAAAGAATATTTTGCCTTATCAATAGGTTATTTTGATGTTACCATATTTGTAGATAATGTATTTCTTCTTTTGAGATTGTCCATTTGGAGCCAGGTAAAATGCCTTATGGCTCCAAACCGACAGTATGTACTCAATTAAATGACTATTGGGTAAATATATTTATTGATTTTATCAACTATTTTATTTTCATTTTAGTTGGGGAGCTTACTTACAGTCATGAGAAAGTAGGAAATAAATCTGTGCTACTGTGCCATATTTACAATTGATTTCATGATTATCAGTTATTTGTGAAACAGCATCATGAAGAAATCCACAGAAAATCTTAACTTCAAGGATGCCCAATATTTGTCTCATATATGCAGTGTAGTCATGCGATAATGGGTAAGGACTAGGGAATCGGTAATGGGCAATCAAAATTCTGATGCACCAATCATCCCCCAAATATTCCATTTGTATTCAGACACAACATAGTACTTCATCGCAGTGCAGGCTTGGAGCTTCCATTTATGAATAATGCCCTACGGCAGTCATGCCTGTAAATGGGATATTCAATACCCATTTATGCAGCAAAGTATATCAAACATAGGTCTCGGAGAATGGTAGCATAATACTCCATCCTCCTTACAGCCCCTCATCCTCCGCATCTAATATAATTGCATCTTCTCTGCATCACCCTAATGTCAAATACGCTCGCTCGGCTGTATTCTTCCTTTATCTGTAAGAAAATCGAAGAGGCCTGTTTTGGAGGTAGGTGTAGCCTGCCTTCCAAGGGAAAAAACTTTATTTTCAGTGCTTGAAACAAACTTGCCATAACAACAAGAGAAAAAAGATGAAGGCATGATTTAAAGTTATTACATTTAATATTTTCAAAAGAAAATCTTAAGCATAAAACAATTTGAAAGTTTCATTTAGAAAAAATCTAATTGTTTGGTGTAGATGGTTTAGATAGCTATTTGCCTCTATTTCTTTTCTTTGGTTTTCCTGTCCATCTAGTCAAAATATTACTAAGAATCTATATATTAATACGCAAAATCGCCGCGGGGGGTACGTAACGGTCTGCCAATGTGATTTTTTTGACATCAAACCCGTCTTTCCTCGACCGTACCCGCCTCTGCCGTCGCGCGGGAACGGCGACACAATTCCAAGCGGACCCGCCGCATGCCGCGTGCCACGTCGACCCGTGGTCGCCGTCCATGTCGTTAAAAGGTGGTTTCGGGTTCCCCGGGAGGACGGGCGGACGAGAGCACTGCCGGCGTCCGTGCAAGGAGGCGACGAACCCGCGAGAGTGAGTCGGCGAGGCGTGCACCTGCCCTCTGCACGTCTAATCAAAGAGATCACACTATCAAGAGACGGTCCAGTCCATGATGTGTTGTAGCTAATATGCACGTCGCAAAGGGTCGGGCCTATCCCGTGTTAGGCATCTTGCTATATGCAGTCTAATCAAAGAGATGCTTTGTTAAGAGACACTCCACTCACGTCATGTAGCGTAGCACATGCATGATGCGATGGGTTGGGCCTATCCCGTGTGAGGCATCTTGCTATATATACGCAGCAGCCAAACTGACGTCAACGTAATACGTGGTTCTACGCTCACACACGTACACACACAGTCGAGTTAATTCGTGCGACGGTTACAATATATTGGCACAAACAGTCCGATTTTTCGCGTAAAATCTTTACTTTGAATATATTTGTACAAATTCTGTGGACCATGCCAACATAATCATAGTCCAAGCTTCTGCTTTATTGGTCTTTTCATGAAAACTACATTGAAATCACAACAATAATAACGCAAATAGATTGTAATTATCGAGACCATATAACTGAAGAGAAGAAAAATTCAGCGAGCTTAGGTAATATCACATGCCTCCGCACGGGCAACTCCCGCGGTGTCAGGCCAGTCACGCCATGCAATTTACCCTGTGCGGTAACTGCAGCACTCTACTGCTGCACCTGTAATACTGCAGGCTGTATAGCGTGTCTTTAGATTCTTCAATGTTTCATGTTTGAGCCGTGCAATGAATTGTTGTTTTCTGTTATTTCTTTATTGAATGTGATGTGAATGTGAGTACAGTACATGCTATTACAGAAGTGTCCAAGGAATGATAGGCCTACAGGTGGAAGGGATATAAAACAAAAAAAATGACTCATTCTCGGAACAAGCTAAAACTATTCGCACTCGGGAACATCAATGGAACTGTTCTCTATCGGGCCGCGATGGCCCTCGGGATAATATAATACGATTTGATGTTCCTTCGATGCGAATAGTTTTAGCTAGATCCTCGAGTCACTTCGAGTGTCATTGTATATTTGTAAATTTGTATATTATTTTCATGTAGGACTAAATTAACTTAGCAATGTGTGAAAATAACCAAAATGATAATGGGAAGTGTATGAGAACAATATACATAGGCCTATCAGGGGCGTCGACCAATCCATTATCCTGGGGGACGGGGGACCGTCCCCCACGATTTGGGGTTAAAATCTTTCTTTTTTTCTTTAGGGAGTAAGTACATGGGATTACAGTAAAGCTACAGCAGATGTTGTGTGATGCAGCTTAACCCGTTGGCTATTGAATTCACCATGGCATAGCTATAGTCTAGGAACCACCCTGTTCCAGTAGGCAATGGGTTAACAGATAGATGATGTTACCAGTGATATTTGAGTCCTCTTAGATTGCTGCTCGTTATACCTAGTGGGCCTTTTATTGATTCTCCTGGAAAACTCATCCACTCAAAAAACCATTTCCTCTTCTTTTTTTCCTTCATTACAGTTCTTATCTTTACTTCTTTGTTTTCTTCACCTCTGTCGGTGTCTTTACTGGTTATTTTGTAATAGAATGTCTTTTTATCTCTGTTTTTCTTAATAACTGTCTATCTTTAATATGTACGGACTTGCTTAATTAAATGACATTTTTTTGCAGAGGAGTATGTCACTGTGTGAATGCAATGGTCAGTTTATCATCTTTCTGTTTATAACATTGGATTGGGCTTTGCGCACCCAAGTGACACAACCCCCTAAAAGAATCCTCTACTCTAGTCACGTATATTTATTTAAATAGAGTGTACTTCGCTAAAAATTTAATTCCACAAGTCTTTCCTCCTCTGTCTTTTTTTCCCTTTCTTGCTTTCCAGACCATTTGGCTATCCTATCCCCCTCTCCCATTATTTTCTCACCATTTCTACCCCCTCCGGCATCATCCACCCCATCCTCTGTCTCTACCTCTAATCTACCGCCACACCAGCTCCTCTACCCTTCAACGCATACTCACAACCACATCTTCTGAGCAACCCCCCACCCA
Source organism: Mesocentrotus franciscanus (assembly GCA_037976565.1). Taxonomy (NCBI): domain Eukaryota; kingdom Metazoa; phylum Echinodermata; class Echinoidea; order Camarodonta; family Strongylocentrotidae; genus Mesocentrotus; species Mesocentrotus franciscanus. The sequence goes on along the minus strand of CP137666.1, from coordinate 58,599,750 downwards.
CCCATCAACCACATTCTTCATATCATCCTCCATTCCATCCTCATCTTCTTTCAACCCATTCTTTCTTCTTTCTGCCTCTCCATACTACTCTTTTTATTCCCCTCCCTTATCCAGACTATCTATCTGTTGACACCCCACTTCATTCTCTACCCCCACTTCATTCTCTACCCCATCCTTCATCTCGTTCCAGACCTCCTTATCTTCCCCAGCCCCTCTATATTTATATCTACCCTAGCCATCCCCATTCCCTGCCCACCCCTATCAAACACATCCTCCAACCTATCATCTATAAAGGAGATAGTGGAATTCACTCTAGACATCTTTTCTACCCAAGCCCTTCTTCTCTTCCACCCCACTTACAATCTGCTCACCCCCACCCCCAAACGGATCAAGCACATCCTCCTTCCATACCTCCAATTCTCCCAGTCTCTTATTACTTTTACCCACTCTTGTTTTCTTCTCAACCCCCACCCCATTAACCCCTTCATCCACTCATCCCTCTTTCCATTCTCCATCTCTTCCCAACCCCATCCATCCCCTTTCTACCTCATTTGACCACGTCCTCCACCACCCCCTACCTACCCTCCATCCCATCAACCACATCTTCTATTCCATCCTCTATCTCCTCCCTCCTTCCCTCCTTGAGGCTGCATCTTCAGATGCTGATCTTTCCTGCCCTCTCTCAAACCTCTCCCAAACCTTCCCTGTTCAGGTTGATAGCTTGGCAAATATAATCAGAAATACTTCTGTGAGGATCCGATTCCCTCTCGTACTCCTTTATTACTTGACACCTTACCCCATCCCTGGGGGACTCTGTTTCAATATCAAGCCAATTGATGGGGGGTTTGTGTTCCCACTTTCATGAATGTTGCCCAGGCATGTTATTTGCTGAGATAAAATCATTTTATACCTGAATTTCCTGGAAATCATAATCAGAAACACGATTATTTTTTAATAATAATAATAATAATTACATTTATATGCGCTTAATACGGGCGTTTCTAAGCGCACAGGTGGAATATACATCTCTTTACCCCTCTCTTTCTATTGTTATTTACTCTCCTGTTTCCTCTATATTCTCACTATTTTCTAATCCCAATGGGCCTTTCTTTAATTAACCAGCTTATGCTGAATACCCTAAGCATCATATCGGATAATGTATTGTAGGTCCTGGACAGATATCCCATGTTGATTTTGCTAATTAAAAAAAAAAATCACACATTTCCTCTCAACTTCAAAATGGCAAATATCTTTTTCATTCCCGCTTCATATTCAGTGCAGTTTTTTGTTTAAAGATTATGTTTGAGTTGAGTTTCTTGATTACCAGAAGTTAAGGTGACCTTTAAGATGGCCACCTTGTGTGGTTGTTTAATGATATCACACTGACTCAGCATACAGGATGGGTCTACTTAATGGGTAAATATAGAATATTGCTTGTCATTATACATGTATATCATAATCATCAGGTAGCTTTAGTCAAAGTAGGTATTGGTACCTACTGATACATGTACTATATGGCAACAACCCTAGTCAAAATATAAACAAATCTAAAACAGTAATAAACAAAATGGTGAAAAAGCAGCACAGAAAGTATTTTTATCTCTTTTTTTTTATCTTAAATTTTTTTCTGAATATATTTTTCATCTATCATGTTTGCCCAAATCCTTATCCTGAAAATATTTTTTTGATCTTTTTTTTCCATTTTTTTTGTTTTTATAAGAAAATAAAAGAAATGGCTTAGTTTTCGAGGAAATACCATGAAAATATAGAGAAAATTGGCCCAAAATATAATTTTTGCATGTGGAAAACTACCAGGGAGCTATTAACATTAGGTTAAGATTTAGTGATAATGTTACAGTTACAGCTCACCTAAACCTAAAGGTTATGTGGGTTTTAGGTTTTGTTAGGGTTAAAGGTAAAGACCAGTTTTGGAAACGCCCCTCTCTCAAAAAAATGAAATGGAAGCTCTCATTACCAATCATGTGAAAGAATATGTTTTGACTAATACGTGATGATACAAATTTTGCGGGAAAGTCGGAAACCGCCTACTTATTGATATATTTGGTAAATTATTATATCTATTGGGACCAAATAGATATCGCGCACGTGGTCGCGTAGTCCCATATACATCTTTCTGTGTACAGTGCTTGTAACTTTACCAAGACTGGGTCAAATTTCTTATCATTTTGATGATTCCAGAACCTTGCAGTACATACCAATACTTATATGCTAGATGATCAACCTTTTCTGATAGATTCCACAACGTTTCTTTCACAATGCAATCGCATGACCAGAACTGGTCTTTCTCTTTAAGGTTTAGCATTAGATATCATGTTTGGTCTCAGGTTTAAATTAGGAAGTGTCAGGAAGTGATTGTAATACATTTGGCTCAGGAGCATGTGCCATACAGTCACTTGGAGAGAATGATACTTGTTGTATTGTAGGTCATGAAGCTTTTTGTGATCACTATGAAGAGCAGCACTGTTTACACTAACATGATTGTATATGTTATGGTTTATTAAAGTTTTTAGGTGTTTTTTGTGATCAAATATTTGATTCCTTTGTAAACATCAATCCATATCATGGAAACACATCACTTGTGTATATAACAAAATATGTAAAATATTGGCTACAATTTCAAAATATTGCATTACTGTTTATAAACATTTGTCATCTAATAGTTTTCTGTGAGGAACATTTCATTTTTTTTTTAATTATGAGAAAAAATAATTTCCTTCTGTGATTGAAAGATAGTTGCTAGCCATTTTTTTTTTTACTCTGATGTATTTTCATGATACAAATTTTGCCCACATTTCCTTTATTTGATAAGAAAGGGAGGCATATTTCCTTCCAAATAGTATATACTCCTTAATGTTTATGTTGCTATGGAAGAATAGTATATAGATTGGCCTTGGAATTCAATCTACATTGATATAAATCCATGTCCTAGAACTGGGCAAAACAAACAACCAAAGAAAGCCAATTACATTAGTTGCATTTACCTTGGAAAGGGCAAATCTAGCTTTAGATGCGTTGTGAAAACATTGCTTCGTTCAGGCCAATTGAGACTGCAAAAATAGTCAGATGAGGAAATGGGATCTAATTTTTGGGAAATGCATGTGGGAGTGTGTTGAAACAAGGTAACCACAAACCTTTGCTTTGTATTGACAGTATCAATGGGTTATGAATGAGGAAGAGAAAGAACTTAAGAGGAATCGTCGGAAGAAAAAAAAATGAAAATGCTCTATATGTTTAGTGTCTACATGTATATGGAATGAAATATTACAAGTTTGAATACCAAACTCATCATGGTAAAAGCAACTGCCAAACAGACTTGAATTTATTAATTAGCATTTCACTAGATCATGAAAGTAGCTTAATTATGTATTAATTTGTCGTAGAGTGTAGTAAAGAACTTCCCAGAAATGTTAATAAAATAACATAATAGGGGGAAAAACCTATCTTTGATTTTTAATAAGAATAGTTTTAGTCCTAACAAATGCATGGTACAAATCATCCCATGATCATAATTTCATCATCCCTAAAGAACTTATTGCAAAGTGATTCTGCACCATTGTTAAAAACCATATAACCCTTATGGGCTCTTTTCAACATGTATTTTGATACGTTGAAGGGTACCTTTAAGTTGTAAATTGATTTTGTCACCTGCAGGAGACAAGGAACATTAATCCATGAATGATAATTGGAAATCAAGACTTTTTTACGGGAGATTGGAATGTGGCAAAGGATCATTGACGTCACTTGCTTGCCCACTCAAAATTAATTATAAAGATGTTATAATGATGTGACAGTTCAACTAAAATAGTATTTAATGTTTTGAATATATATATAGTAATTGATGTGAAGAGATATGTTTTCTTTCATGCCTTACAAGTTACAAGATCATTCAGTTCAAAATTAATATATTGCAATATATGTTGTTTTTTGGGTGGGAAGGGCTTTATTATGAATACTTTATTTTGATATTGTAAAATTGTTTGAAGCTGTAAAACATGTTGTTGTTTTTTCAATTTGAGAAAGATTCTGCAAATAGCAGCCCTAAAGACACATCAGCACAGATTAAATTCTTCAGTACAATACTAGAAAGTAGAAATATTATAAAAATATAATGGAATTTTTAGGTCCATGACAATATGAATTAGTATAGTTTGTTTGCATATAAATAGGGAAAACATTGAAAGCAATATACCTAATAAATTGTCCAAGAATGATACAAGAAATTCATCATGTTCCGTCATTTTATAAGTACCTTATTCTAATGTTCAAGTGGTTGAATTTTCCTTTGTCCACTGGTACATGTATGTACATTCAGGCACATCAATAGAAAATCTTTTCCTCTATTACCACCCCTATCTTTGAAAGTTCACAGTTTCGGGGTCACCGTAAAATGTCAGCAAAGCTGCATTTACACTGGAAGCCAAAATCATTCGTTTTTTCACATTCTGGTGTTTGGCGAAAGTTGCTAGGCAACTGCCGGTAAACAATGAAAGACCCAAATTTATAAAAACCCACCTCTGGAGTGTTTTTTTTTTAAACGCCGGCAGAAATTTCACAAAAACCAAAAAAACAATGGTTTTTCAAAATGGTTTTTGGACTGTGTAAATGGGCTTCTTGAGAATGTTTGTAATCCTGAAGACAGTACGTGGGTGAAATCCCAATGTATAGCCTCAGAGGAGTGCATATTAGTACTCCTACTTCCCTGCTTAAAATTACTTGGAATCTATGAATATTGCTGCATACTAAATAATTCATACCTTTGTACATTTGATGTTTGTTTGTTTTTTCATTACTCGAGAATGAAAGGTGGACTGGTTGAATTAGGGCCTTTGTTAACACTTAGTGATGTAAGCTTCAATATGTCACATTTTCAAGAAACATAAATCGGAACAAATCAATTTGTTCACATACTTAAAAAAATTACAAAATTTGGTAATTAGAGTATTAATAATATATTTGCTAACTGTATATTGTGTGAGAGCCAGAGAGGCTTTAGTTTATAATGATTTACTTAGTCTTAGATTAATGCTTTTCTAGCTCTCAGAACATAGTTTGGATACTGGTATGTTTGAGAACAGACAATGAAATACTGTCAATTTACCAGCAAAGCATAAATAGTTGTCTATAGTATTTCTATATAGTAAATTGGTGGATTTAAAGGGCAATCCAACCTTCATAACAGGTTCATTTGAATGAAAGCAGAAAAATCAGAGAAACAGAATGGCAAAAGTTTGAAATAAAGAGATGTAAAATAAAAAAATTAAAAAAGATTGAATTGAATTGAATTGAAATAAATCGGACCAATAATAAGAGAGTTATGAACGTTTGGAATATGAGATTACTACAGCTATGCGAATCTCAAATTGGCAATTTTCTCCATGGATTGTGACGTAGTGTACACAAATATCATTCCTTCCTGTTTTTCTCTCAAGTGCCTTCACCCTTGGGGCACTACTCAAAATATATTATGGATAGTATATCATTACAGGTTCCCTAAAAAGAAAAGACCATCCCTGAGTCATACATTTTTTGAAAAAATTAAATTTAAGTCATTTTGTGTGTTGGAACAAATGGGAAAGTTGTCTGCCACTGCATCACAAGGACATTATCGGTTCAGCCAATTTGAAGAGCAGCCCATACCCATAGTGTTTGCAACTTTAAAAAAATCATAACTTTCTCAATTTGTGTCCGATATGATCTCATTCAAACTTTCACCATTGTGCTTCTCTGAATTTTCTGCTTTCATCTAGAGAGGTTTACTATCAAGGTTGGATTTCCCTTTAAAAGGGACATGCTGTTCTTTTGTAAGCAGTGCCACAAATATGATCTTTAATCCATTAGGTATGATTTGATTTTGATCCAACACACATTTCTATAGACTTCGCCCAATTTCCGTTAGGCTTAATATTCAATGTGTTTAGGTACTACATGCTATTCTAAAAGATAATTTCTAAGTGTTTGCATTCCAAATCACCGAAAGAAATGCACATCATAGATTAATGATTTTTTTTTTGTATATCACATTTTTCTATCCACATTAATATCCCTATAAAGATGTAAAATAAGGGTTTCAAATAAAAGCCAAAATAATCTTTGAAAACATTTAATGGCAGTAAAATATACTTTACAATTTTGTTTAAATTTAACAACACTTCAGTAAATTTCTATTATCCACCTGAAAAAATTAAATAGTAAGTCAACCTTTAAAATGGCCACAAAAGGTGATTCAGTTCGGGAACTCAGAGAAGAAACTGTAGTTATACCCTCATACTGCCCAATTTTGTAAAAGTTACATGAAACACTGCACTGTGTTCTCTATTTCACCTACGGTTTAATACTGATGAAGTTGGATCTTTCAGTTAATGTCTTATGAATGGAACAAAATATAAGATCATTTGAATTGTAATTTCTTCTCTTCTGGAAATCCTTCAGAAAGTATTACATTCCATTAGTTAAATTGCACCTACACCAAATATCAGTAATGATAATTCAAATAAATGCATTAGTAGTGATATATGCCTTTAAAACTTACCATAGGAAGCTCTACAGAAATGCTGCTGAGGGTGTGCCCCTTCGCAGCTACACCCCTCTGCCTTGGGCGCCCCTAAGAACAGCAGCAGAACAGAGCACAAAGCTATGTGGATACTCAGACCCATAATCTCCATTTTGAATACTCCTTTATCCAGCTAACACGAGACAGTGATGGTACAATGACGAGGGTTACAAGGTAGTCAACTTAGCCTCGACTGTGGAGAATCCGACAGCTTGCGTCAGATTAGCCTCACGTTCAGCCTTGGAAACTTTTGATGTCGTCACTGGGATCTAAATTTGGGTGCTATTGGCCTAATTAGCCGTGAGTGCTGTGCCAGAATTGCGCTTTCCACTTTCCAATCAGATTAATACTTATGTCCCGAATCCAACATATCCTCATACAAAAGACAATAATATCCTTTCCCGGTTTGAATTGGAGACTTGCGTATGATTTATTCATACAAGCATTAATCAATAAAGCAGGCAGTGGAATCCATCTATCGAGGTATGCTCCTAATACAATTTCAGAGTGTGGTGACTGATTGCAAGACAATCAGCAGAATACAAACTCTTTTTCTCTTCCGTGCCCCTCTGGAGGTTGACTTTACAGTGGATTCCCACACAGGCCTACTGCTCTATTATTCATTTCATCGATCCACCAGAGCATCTTTTCTCCCTAAATGAAGATTTCTTCTGATGAAGAGCAAGTACCAAGAGAAAAAGTGAGAGATAGAGAGTAAGTGAGAAAGAGAGAAAGAGAGAGATGTAGTAAGAGAGACAAAAATGATGGAATGGTACGCTGTTGGCAGAAACGATAATTCACTTGTTGTACGATGCTGCCTGATCTAATAAAGCACCACTATGGCTCGGGACTGAGATACTAGATCCCCCGTGCTGAAGATGCTTAAAGTTGCAGTAGATATTCTCCTGGCTCTATAAGCTAAGCTCAAGCCTCTGTTCCCTGAAGATCTGTGTAAGGCTCAAGTACGCCACCTCCAACGAGCCCCCAGCTTAGCGATCGTGTCAATATTGGGATGTTTATGCATGTGTGTCTATCCTGAGGGGCACGCAAGGATTTTGAATGTGAGAAGAAGAGTGAGAGTTTCCGAGAGGGAGGGAGAGAGAGAGAGAGAGAGAGAGAAGGGAGATGGGGTGGGGTGGAGGGGAGGGAAAACATAAAACAATACCAAAGAGAAATACAGGATTCTTTCAAAATAGATTGGACCTGGGAAATAAGTTTTCAGAGAAAATATATGAAAGAGAAAATGAAATTATAAGTGAGCATACAAGATATTGTGGATACAGGTGAGTTGGTGGTGTAGAATTTCAAGAAATTTGGTAATAGGAGCACGTAGAGAGTTCTTGAAATAGATGCAATCAGTAGGGTTGGGAACAAGGTCAGAGGTGTATTTGAAAACAAGGTCGAAAAACAGAATTTAATAAGAAAGAGAGATGGAGAAGCTTTGTAAGACAATGGATTAGATAAAACTAATGAATCTGCTTTGAAATTGAGAACAAGAGTTGTATGAATGTACAGAGTCCAGAGAAAGGGTGCGAAGGTTAGTACATGTATGTTAAGTTTGAGCACAAAAAAAATTGCTGAAACAACCTGGTTATACACCTCTCATCTGAATTATTTTTTAATAAGAAGTTGGGAAAATGGACAAGGGAGGAAGGGAATGAGGTAGGGTCATGGAGAAGGAGGCTGTATTGGAGATGAAATAAACGGATGAGGGGAAAAACTGGTATTTGGCAGAATAGAATGGATTTAATTGATTTGAAATATGAGAATTCTAATGGAGGGAAACTTGAGCATAAAGACCTTGCCTTGAGATGGGTTAGAGAGATAGAAATGCATACTCAAGATACTTTGATATTGAATGTTGTCATAGATGATAAAGGGATAAGGAAGTTTCAGCTTCCAATATTTTATTTTAAAGGAGGCTTCAAGAAGTAGGTCTAAAAGGACAATTTTGGATTAAGAAAAAAAAAAAAAAAAAAAAAAAAATATATATATATATATATATATATACATATTGAGAATAAAATGGACCAAGATAGAACCAAAATATGACACAATTGATATCAATATGTGAAGAAAACCAGAAATTAAGTATCAGCAAGCAAATTAATTGGTTCAGCTATAGAAATGAATTGACAAGGGTGAAATCACAAAAATGATAGAAACTTTGAGACAAACTGGAAAGGAAAAGGGTTAAATATGGGTTCCAAGAACAACAACAAAATAAAGAAAAGAAAAAGGGAAATTACAGGAATGCAGAAATATCCTGTAGAAGTAATGTCAGCACGTGCCCCCCTCTACTTTGCACGCAAAGAAAAGAGATGGTGTGAAGCCGACGAAGTGAGAATTGATGAGTATATTATTGTGTTTGCATTAGGATTAGGCTTGGAATCTATATTTTACTCCACTGTCAAATAGAGATGTAGATAATAACATCTGCTGAGAGTCAGAAGGGCATAAACTATATGCTGAAGTGTTTGAGGTAACAAGCTAGCATCTGACTTTCATCAGACGATATTTATGTTTCTGAGAATGCCTTCTCACAACATACCAGAGGCTAAAGGTTTCAAATCTAAAGAAATAAACAGAATCCTTGTATGACAGCATAACAGGTATTTGAAAGGAAGGATTTAGAAGAAGATATATTGGAGTTGACATGACTAAAAAGAAGCAAGACAATGAATAAATCAAATGAAATTGTGTAATTTAGTGAACCCATACATCCTGATGTCATTTAGATAGGATATTATATTTGCTTTGTGTCCATATACTGGCCTCTCTTATCTTTCGGATGAAAATACAGAGTTGATTGGAAAATTAATAATTCAGATTAAATTTCAATCCCATGCATTTCCCTTGTATTTGGGTTAATGAAGAATGATAAATATGTATATTCAAGTAAGTAGAATGTTTGAAATAGAGAGACAGAGACAGAGACAGAGACAGAGACAGAGAGAGAGAAAGAGAGAGAGAGGGAGAGAGGGACAGAGAGAGAGAGAGAGAGCTCAAAAGAATAGACTGTATAATGTACATGCAGTATCTGTTGTATTCCAATACACACTTACATTTACAATGTTATCTATGCAGATATGATTACATATTCACATTGAAATGAATCATTCTGCCACACTGAATATTATCAGATCAACACATACTCATTCATCCTAATTGTATTCTCTGATGAATGCATCATTTTTTTCCTGCCCGATTGTAGATTGCTCTCCGAAAAATACTCTCTCTTATCAGATTCTACGCAGAGACACATGGGGGTAATCAAGTTCTTTCCATTTAAGAATTGAAAGGACCTTCGTCTTTGTGGTTTTTTAATCTTGATGCGGCGATAGCAATATTCTTTTTGAGCCGCACTCTTGATCGTTCCCGTCATGGCAGAGATTGAAACCTTGAAGGTGAATCTGTCGGATTCCATTTATGGGCAAATCTTTTATTTTGCCTTGGTTGCCCTGGCTCATGCTTGTTTCTCCTAGTTCACCATGCAAGATGATAGTTTCATCTGGTGAGAGCTAGAAAGGGCATTAACTCTGTGTTATAGACTATGAGATAATGCCCTTCTGGCTTCATATTCATATTGATTGTTACACTGGGGATTTGTTTGTTTGTTTGTTTGTTTTATTTTTTATTTGTTTTGTGTCTTTTTTATATAAAAAAATCAGTTCATACTTGTGGATGAGTAGCTAAAACACCTCCTTACAGTTTTTAATACCATTTTAAGGGCTGGGATAATTATTTCTCTGGTGATAGGTGCTCAGTATTGTTTTTTGTTTTTTTACAAAAAATATATTTTCTTTCACCTTGAAATTCAAAATGGGGTCATGAATTGAGAACTTTGAACGCTACTTGTATCTTGGAACACACTTTTTGTATCAAGATAAATTTTGCAATAGCAGTTATAATTCAAAACTTAACTCACAATATTAACTCACACATATATGATATAAAGTAAACAACTAAATTATTCATACCCTTGTAAATCTGATGTGTTTTTTAGTGTTTTTCGTGACTCAAGATTTAAATGGTGGACTGGTTGAATTAGGGCTTTTGTTTGATACTTTTAGATGTGAGCTTAAATATGTCACATTCTCAGAAACATACATCTGGGACAGATCAATTTTTCACATACTTAAAAATTTACAAAACTTGGTAATGGTATGAATAATTTAGTTGAACTGTATATCTCTACTGCATCATGTTGATATAATGGACACCCATGTGTTATAGTAAAAGTATGAAGGATATATGAAACATTTACTTCAGCTCATGAGAGCTTGCTGCAAATATCACCTCACAATTAACTAAATTGAAAAATTATCCCGTCTGAAACGTTACTCAGAGGCTACATCTTTGCTCCAGCGGTGAAACGATGGGAATAGCATTCCAATTAAAGTAAATGTCAATGCTTGCCCTTGGGCTATGACAAACTTAGGAAGATCAACCCAACCAGGGAGTAACTTTTCAAACTTTCCTGTTACATCCTTAGCGGTGGATAGCAACGAAGTGTATCGCTAGCAACGGTCCAAAGCATAGACAGTGAGAGAAGACGAGGCAGAGCTAAGGGGAGAGGGAGTAGAGGGGGTTAGAGGAAGGGGGAGAGGAAGAAGTAGAAGAAGGGGGTGAGGGTGAGAACAAAATGTTCACCGACCTTCATGTCCATGCACATCCAGATTGGTCTGTCAGTTAAGTGACCTTTGACCTTTGATGAAACATTAACCCTATTGCTTCTGAGATAATCACCGAAACACTATTATTACAAGAGGATTATCTGCACTTTTTGATATTTTTACATCTTTTAAAATTTCCTTCATATGTATTTTACTTTGTTGTTCTTTTTCAAGTTCCCTTTTAAAGGTATTACTAAGTTTTGGAAGGGGGTCATGAATTTGGTTCAAATGAACATATTGGCAGCATATGCGATTTTACAATATTCAATGATCGTTGTCGTTGAAATCGAGTCTAAAGTGATAAAATTGTAAATAATCAAGTCTTTATGTTGTATAGCGCCCTCTCAAGACTGATATTATTTTAGCTTTAAAACAATGTTTGTTGACTACAATCGACCGATTTGCTATTCCCGTTTGGAACTTATATATAGGAACTGTATATTCTGAGATTTTCATGGTCGCAGCTACCATGGAATGGCCTTAGGCGCTATTTGAAATACCGGGAGCACCGGTAAATTTTGATTATTCAATTTGCTCGAAAGCAGAAGTGTTTTGGGGGCTAAATTTTTTAGTGCTAATAATACATCCACAGGGGCATCGAAATATATCAACAATTTATAGAATTAATATCTATCCAATTTCAATATTTCCCAAAACTTTGCATTACCTTTAACATGATCGAATTGAATTTATTTCAATATGACATTTGTAAATGAAAATAACAGCTCATGCTTTTGTTGTATTTTTGATAACTTGTGCAATGTGCTTTTGGTTTTTAGTTACAGAATCCTATTTTTAATATTGCTAGTTTTTTACATGTATATATCTCTAAAAGTGTTATTTATTGTGCCTAACATGTAAACATGAATACTCCAGCCATGGCTGTCTTTCATGTAAAATTGTATTTGTATGAACCATGTTTGTGCTATAATAAAAACCATTTTTGAATTGAATTGAATTGAATTGAATTTTCGAAAAATCAGTATCGTATTGTATATCCAAAGAATTTATGTTCGCATTACATAATACCTCATTGTCATGTTTGCACAGGTTAATTTTTCTGGAGAAGTTGTGATTGTATTCTTTACTTTTCACCTTTAAAAATATGATATGTATACAATTTTTTTTTTTTTTTTTGGGGGGGGCAGGGTCACCGAGAAGGAGATATTGCCTGCTGAGAGTCAGCAGATGAAAGACATTAAGCTGGACTTTTCATACTAAAATTACATTCTCCCTTGTCCTATTTTGTGAGATGTCTCTTTTTCTTTGCAAAAGATGGAATTTTAAAGTTAATACACAACATTTCTTGACATAACTGTGTCTGTACCATCAAAATATGTTTTAAAATGTTGTTGATTCATTTACAAACTTATTACAAAGGAATATGCTCAAAGTAAAAAAACAAACAAAAAAAAACAATCACTTTGCAGACAATTGCCTTGCCAGGAAACAAATTTCCAGTGGGAGTCATGCTGCCATGCCAACCAGCCATGGTTGGTAGATTCATCCACTAAATGACTGATACATTGGCTATTCTAACCTTTGAACATCCCCAGGTGGGATTAAAATTATACAAATTGTCTCCAGTTTATGTGGTACGTGGATAGGGTCCTAAATCATCTCATGACTTTGGTTTTGATGTTCTGGTTCACAAGGGAGAGGGCGCAAGACAGATGTGATAAATCGTTGTGATACATGAAGAAATATGATACATCGTCTCTCGAGTTGCCTGATGATGTGATTATTGACATGCACAAGTCTCTGCTGATGGTTTCAGCCATGAGTAATCAGCAGATGCTATTCTGAAGGGATATCTTTGTTATAAGATACAAGATATACAACTTGCAATTTCATGAGTAGTAAAAATCATGCATTTACAAATACTCCTGGGAAATGTCACAATTCCTCAAAATTTCACTTTATAATAAATGTTTCATTCTTTAGTCCTTTCTATTTTTGAATTGGAAACACAATGTCATTGATTTCACTTCGTGCTTTTTTCATCTTCAATCAGATGCTGAGAATTAGACTTTGAATCACATTTTCAGGGTGTAATACACATAAAAACAAGTTTAATGCACAGATGAATTGTGGAAATGGCGATAAAGAGAGAATGTCATAATTAGCTTGACAAATATTTCTGATATTGAATACTACAAAGTCAAAGTGAAAGTTACATTTAATGACAAAAGGTCTTTCCCCTTTTTGATATATTTACTACTCTCTAATGTTCTTTGTTTATATTTCATATTGATTTATGAATCAGACATGGTTAATAAACTTTTAGGTGACATCAATGATACTATGTTAATAGATCTATGTAATTGAATAGATAAATTGATAATTCATTGGTATCACACTCTCTATCATCAACATTCAGGTTTTTTCCATTATCAATATGTTATCATATGCCTCAGATTATTCATCTCAATTAATTGTAAAAGAGTGGTATCACTGCATGGTGTGCGTGCGTGTGTGTGTGTGTGTGTGTGTGTATGTATGTTTGGGATAGGGTGAGTGCATCATAATTGGATTTCATCTCTGTAATCATGGACCCTACCACTGCTGTAATCATGCACTATTTTAAGCCTAGCCATAGAAGCTAATTCTTGGCTCCGCTGAGTAAACTTCTTTCCAGCCAATAGATGGAGCTCTTCTCTTTTCTTAAAAAGCTTCCTACTATCCCACTCATTGAATAAAACTATATTAAAGTATATAACCTTTTTGTTTAAATAATTCATTCTCTTTTGTTGTTTTCCTGTTTCACGAAGATCCATAGAGAACATTGGCAAACATCACCTTTAATATCTATGTTATATTATTTTGTTATGCAATAATCATGTTGAAATTCTGTATTCCAACCTTATAGTTGTAAAATTATGTTTGATATATGATAATTCCTTCCTTGTAAACGTATTTCTATCAGTGTAAACTTACTTCAGTTTTTGACATAAAACTTTACAATATATGCATATTTCCATATTTTTATCCTATATTTAATTTGTTTTTTTTATCTCTTCTTTTTGTTTTCCCATGTTCTCCCCCATGATGTTGGAATTGTTTTGGGTTGCCATGGTAATCTGATGTCCATCTATCCTATTGACATCATCATCTCACTACGCTACAGGTAAGCATTTTCAAGAATATTTTTCAACCAGTATGTTGTAATAGTTAGCTTTAATTATTGTTCTTATTTGGCTGTTTGGTATAGGTTATTTTTTCCTCTACATTCAATCATAAATATGGTGGATAATTGTAGAAAGTAAACTAATATATATTTTCAGTTTTCTTGTTATGTTAGTATTATGTGATATATGTCTTGGCATGCCTGCTGCTGGAGTATATAAAGGATTTCTTTGTTTTTAAACAGAACCTTTCACACCTACCACATATGTAACTATATTTTGGATGAGAAGAGCAATTCAAATATGATAAGTGATCTGGAATCTGGATTATTGTAAAATTGGTAAAGAAAGAGAAAAGAGGAGAGAGAAAAAAATAGATGATGAAGAGGAAAAGAGATATGAATTCACAGCAAATGACACACTAGTACTGGCTTTGCTGTTTACCAAGAATGCAGCTTGCATGATGCCACTAAATGAGACCATGCAATACAAGCTGTATGGTGCCATCTTTAGTCTTTGGTGGAGACAGTTGATTACTACTGATTTCTAACTGCTGGATAGCCATATTGTCCGTAATGACACGGATATAGAGAAACTTACCACATAACCATTGTAATAACGATCTGCCTTCCAAAATAATGGTGTATCCTGGATTCTTTTAGGGGGAGGGGGTACAAGTCCAAAAGATTTCTGACGAGCAAAACCCTGCTTAAATTTTCTCTATTCGTCACCTTCTTATTTATTCTTATTTTGAACCCCTTAGGATATTCACTAGTTTTCTGGCAAGCAAAATAATCTTTCATGTGCCTTTTTGGGGGCTAAAACAGGGGTCTGAAATTGCAAGGGGCACAGAGGGCAACATTTTGGGGACTACAAGGTATATGCCAGTTTTGGTTTTCACCAGAGGAAGGGGGAAATGCCCCCCCTTACCCCCTGCATGAATCTGCCACTACAAGATTGGAAAATCATTGTGGTGTTTCCATTGTGTCATAGTAACAGGAAATAAAAATGGAACCATAACTGTTTTTGAAAATTAAGAAGGCTCATATCAGTCTATATGGGTCATATATCCATGTATTATATAATGATCAATGGTGGTTGATCAGTTATACAGCTACATGGTTCTATGAAATATGCCCCAGTCACAATTGCTCTGCAGTTAATTTCCATCACTAACCACATTGCTAGCTTCAACCCTGGACTTGGTCCCTAATTACGCTGCATTATTGCAGAGTGCTTAGAGACTTCTGATAAAGTAAGTGTTAGGCGCTATATAAGCAAATATAATTATAATTATTATAACCTTAATCCTAAACCTATCCCTAATTCCAAACCTATCCCTAATTCCAATCACAACCTTGTACCTTCGAAAAAGTATGCCCAGAGCAACTGTCACCAAAGCAAATGGTCAGATCCTCAGTTCCATAGACTCTAGGCTGTCCATTTTTTGTAATGATCTGTGGTGATTGCCAGGCACATTTCACGAATATTCGACAACATCTTGAAAGGTGACCTAATCATAGTCATCCCTTGCACTGTCATCACTCCTTTAAAAAGAAGAAGAAGAAAAAAAAAGTTATTGCTCTGTGAAGAGAAGGGTGAAGTTCCCACCCTTGTCTATCAACAGTACTGTCAATTTACTGTTCCCTTGTTTTACACTTTACTTTACTCTCTCTCTCTCTCTCTCTCTCTGTCTCTGTCTTCCATGATTGTCTCTATCTTCTCTTCCCCATCTCTCTCCCTTCCCATTCTCTCTTTTCAGCCATTTATTTATTCTCTGCCCATCTGTCTGTCTCTTTCCGTATCTATTCTCCCCCTTTCTCTCTCTCTCTCTCTCTCTCTCTCTCTCTCTCTCTCCTACATTCTGTATCCCAAGTTTATTTCCATTTGTTACAATTTCTTGTGGCTATTTTTCATTTCCGATTACTTTTCCTCGTTTATCTATTAAAAGCTTTAATCCTGCTTAAATTTTCTCTATTTGTTACCTTTTTATGTACACATGAATATTGTTTAGAACCCCTCAATTTCACTACCCCTTCTCCATCCTCCCCTCCCCCTTTCTCTCTCTCTCTCTCTCTCTCTCTCTCTCTCTCCCTCTCTCTCTCCCCTCTCTCTCTCTCTCTCTCTCTCTCTCTCTCTCTCCTTTACTTTGCCTCTGAATTTGTTGTTTCATCTATTGCCTAATTCCATTTCTATGATCTGACATAGAATAGTACTATCACATGTCAATCTTTCTTTCAGTCAAATTGAAAGCAGGCCAGAATCAGATATTGAATTATTCAATTGTCTCTTGTTTTCACAAGAGCATACCACACCAATGTGTATTTTATTTCTTTCAAAATGCCACAATAATCTCTTAATATTCTCTTAACCAAAATTGTAAAGTTTGATATGTAATGTATTCAGTAATTCAAATTTAATTTATTTATCATCCAACATGTAAAAATACATGTAAAAGTCATACATAAAATTGGTGAAATAATAGATGAAGGATACCTTCAAAAAAAGCAAAATGCTTGTAAAACAGAAGGCATCTGAACATATCATCTGAAAGTAATAACAATGGGGATACAATTCAAATATAACTTTCACATACCCTGTGCAGACACCACCTTCTGTATTTTAGACGTACTCAACGTAAAGTTTATTTGCTTCATGAATGTTTATCATGTTTGCAATACATGACATGGGAATGCACTCTACATTTATGTGAAAGAATAGATAGGTGCTATCAATGCACCTTTGGTGATGTATGTCAGTCTCTTTGGAAGTTTATCAAATGACAGCCCCCCCCCCCCAAACAAACAAAAACAAAAACGGATGATTTATGATATCGTTAAGTTTGAAATGGGCTAACTTATTGCAATGCTACACACACAGTCACATTTTTTAGCATTTACAAAATGGTTAAAACGAAAATCCTTATCTCTATGTGCATGTGCTTTTCTTCTCAAGAACCCAAACTTGTGCTCCACTTACACTGACAAGAATTATACCAAACCAACAACACACCAAACAAAACATAGCGTAACCTCAACAACAACAACAAAAAAGCCAAGTTATCATCAATTTGGAGTCCTTTGATTGGTGTGACTGGGTATTATGATCTTGTTCTCTCTCGTACCACGATCTGAAAGTTTGTGAAATCTGGGTTGTTGATTGCAATTGGTCAGTTCGGCCCCGTCAATTGAATCTTAGAGATCGAGGCCACTCGTTATAAACCTGACCATGGCCACTCATTATAAACCTTACCATGCTTTCAAATCAAATCAGATAATCATACATATTCCTTTTCTGTGCCTGCACTGTCCCTTTTTCCATCATATATGAAACTGATGCAAGGACAAAGATGAAATGAGGAAAAGACCCGTTTTCTTCATTTATAGGATGTTCTCTTGCTTCATTTCTGGGCAAAGAGGGCAGGAAGAAGAAATCTGTATTTTCCCTTTATTTGAGCCCTTTCACTACCATAGATGGTTTTATATGCCAAAAAGTTCATCACTGTATTTAATAATTTTAATCATAAAAATATATAAAGAAAATGTGAACAAAATTGTATTTGAAATTGAAAAACATGACTGAATTGTGATGTTGAAAACAGAAAATGGTTTCATGAACATCGAAAAAAGATACTACGATGAAAGTTTCTAGGTGCTATGTCTGTAAACTTGGTGGCACATTAGTGACTGCAGTAATTCTCGCTCCACTGCTCACATTGACAAAATATGATCCTGAGAAAAAAATCTATGTGGGACACCCCCCCCCCCTTTCCTGCGAGTTTGTACAATGTGTGGAAAAGTCTGAACTTTTGTGTATTTAACGTGGAGAATCACCCCCACAATTGTAGCACTTCAAAACAAAAAATTTGACTTAAATCTGTATAAAATCCTCTCACTGTACCCTCTCAAAGAATATGGTATTTGGAAGAATGATTCGTTTCCATATTTTGTCTGCATGGTTGGCATCAAAAGAAATATATACTTTATAATTTGTGAGAACATTAGATGCTTCAAGGATGATTCCTGTTCTTTTCATTAAATGTTTTCTAATGTCAGGTTCAAAATAGGGTTAGCAAGCGCAAATTGGGGATGACAGAAGTGTGTTCTTCAAACAAAAGAATGATGAATTCATGCCCTTTTCATGAAACATTAGAAGAATTGATGGATATTAGGAGAAAGAAAGATGATGACAGCCACCCAAGATGCTAGCTTGCCTTCTCCATGTCTGAGCCAATGCTAGGTGTATGTCTAAAGTTTTTCCCCATGGAATATGTCAAGTAGAAGTCGTTTGTGTCTTTGTTTTCCATATTTCACAGAATACAAGAAATGGAGTGAAACAAGCTGGAATATGTCAAATAAAAGTCAGTTTCAAAATGCATGAGAGAGAGAGAGAGAGAGAGAGAGAGAGAGAGGGGGGAGAGAGACAGAGACAGAGAGATGCAAAAGAGATAGAAGGGGAGAGCAGATGAAGCATAGAGATGGAAGGAGAGAGAGCAAGAATGAGAGAGAAAGATGGAAGCAGTGAGAGACAGAGAGAGAGAGAGAGAGAGAGAGAAGCATCAATCCAACATATTCTGTCATCGCTAGCTAATGCCCATGTCATCATCTCATTGTCATAACAGTCACATGAGTGATCTCCCTGGCGAGAAAAACAAATCCAATCAACTCTGAATTTGTTCCAATGAATAATAGAAAGTCATCTTATAATGTAAATAGATGGAATCTGTTACCATGATTATGTTTTCACTCTGATATTATACTTAGAGATAAGTGAAAAGTGGCTCAAAATATCTCCCATGTCTATTTCTGGTGTTGGTTGTTGCAGCTCACCGAAAAAGCATAAATGACACCAAATATTGTTGAAGGTGTATCCATAGCAACAAACATCCATCAAAGAGCCTTATGAAATAAAGTTGAATGAACCTCAGTCAAGGTGACTTGTGTCACTTTGAAATTTTAATTTTTCAATAGCGAAATTGATGTTGTTTCTGGAAAGAAAAAAAAAAAGACTTGCATGATATTGACACAGTTTTTATTTATTTTTGTTTTAACCAAAGTAAAGATTGATAATAATTTTAAGGTCAGTTGATGTGGTTCTAAGTAGAAATTCAGCTGATACGAGTATCCTTTTTCCACAAGAAGATAGAGTAAGCCAACAACAGATGATTAAGACTTGGGAAGGACTCCTTCTCCTCCTCTTTCTTCCATGCTTGAGTGGATGTGAGAGAGATGGTGATGATGGATGGGAGGAAGGATTGACTAGCAGTGAGTAAGAGCACAGAGTGAGACATATTTCTCTCTGCCTTCCTTCGCTGAGATGAGATGGGCAGCTATATCGGGAGGGCAGGGGACCATAGACCCGGTGATTTCATACCCATCTCAAAATAGGCTGGATATGTTTGGACAGCAGGAGAGCGTGACAGGGATACAGTGTGAACATAAAAGCTGTAGGCTGGTGATGATGAGGATGAGAGAACCAGGGCCTTGTAGGATTAAGTAGAAGACAACATTTGAAAAGGCGGGAGAGAGATTCTTAAGGGAACTATAACAAGGGAAAGAAAAAGGGCAATTGGTGATTCAAGATTCCAGTTTTATTGTCCATGTAAAACAGAAATTTGCTTTCCATTTGTGAAATAAGCCAATATGTAAAGAAGTGAAATGTATTACATTTCATTTGTAAGTGTTAACATGTATAGTCCAGGAATAGATGAAAGTTGCTCCACTTGCTTTATAGATGATCTTTCATGGGGCAGATTTTATGTTCAATTTCAAAGCATCTTATCAAATTTCTGTATAGTATTGTGTTTCTTTCATGAGGAACGTTCTTTTTACTTTCCATTTCTTCATGTTTGTCTTATACACAATGGTCTCACACCATATGATTTTGTAACCTACCTTAACCAATCTCCCCCCCCCCTTCCCCCATAACAAAAGGGAAAAGAAAATATTCTCCAAAAATAACCAGTGATCATCCATGCTCTTCTAAACATAGCAATAAAAACAGACATGCCATGGTTAAATGCATCTAACAACCTTTTATATATTGAGCAATTACATGAACTACGATGAATTATGGTCAATTTCTACATTCTAATAGCCCAATTTTCATACCTGTTATTGTCAACCTTAGCATTGATACTTATATTTCCAATCCTGTTATTCAACTGACTTTAGAATAACTTTCAAGCAATCAATCATTCAGCAAAGGTCATAGTGGTTATTTCCAAAACACATTATCCAGCCCATTTCAACTTATAAATTATGCAATATTTTCTTGAGGATGTCATTTTAGACAGTTCAAAGCAAATTTTGTTTTGGGTGTCTGCACATAATTCATACTCTTAGAAAACTTGCAAGTGAATTTGTTCAGACTGTTGTTTTAACAATGTAGGGTCTACATTTCTAACAATATCTTTTTCATAGGTGCTATATAATCTGAATGATTTTGTGAGTATCTTTAGAAGACAAGAAATTAATGATAATGTAACCATTTCAGAATGCTTGTGCATTCAATTCCTAAAGGCCCTATCTCACTGAGCGGCGAATGCTTACGAACGTTGCGAATTTGGATTTGCCAACTTTTCTGACGAATGTTGGCGAAAAATAGCGACAATTAGCAACATTTGAGAGAATGTTTGCGAAAGTGTTTGTGAAAGGCAGTTGGCGACTATTAGCGACTGTAAGCAAATGTTAGCGACAGTTTTTGCAAAGATTAGCAACTATTTGCCAATCCTTTGCCACTATTTATGAATGTTTGGGACCTTTTGGTAACTCCTGGTACTCAATGGATCGACTTTATATAGGAACCATATGGTAACGTGGTCGCTAGCATTGGCGAATCAAAAAGAACTTCAGAAACAATGTCTTACAACCGTTTACAAAGGCTTACGACTGTTTTGCAAATGCTTATGACTGAAATTTTGAACATGTTCAAAATTTCTTTGTGACAAGAAAAACTGTCTACGACAATGAAAACTGTTTGCAAACATTCTTGCAACCTTTTACAACCTTCTACGAACTCTGGTGAAACCCCAAATTCGCTACGTTCGCAAGCATTCGCCGCTCAGTGAGATACACCCTTTAAGCAAACAGTCTATACCATCCTGGTATATAACAAACTCACCTATGAAAAAGTAAGTGTCTTAATCAAAATCATAGTTGAGAACCCAAAGACCCGAATTCACAAAGGAGGTTTAAATTTAACCCATGGTTTAAACCCTCATTTACATGACCCATGGTCTAAAATTAGCGCAAATTAAGCCTGACACAGTCAGAGGTCCAAAATTAAACGCGCGCAAGGCAAGGTACGCTTGATTTGCGCTAATTTTAAACCATGGGTTATGTAAATGAGGGTTTAAACCATGGGTTAAATTTAAACCTCCTTTGTGAATTCGGGCCAAACTGTCCCACGAAACTTGCATCTGTTATTTATCATAGTATCTTTGTTGAAACATGTAAATTTAACTTCTATGACTGACTAAAACATCCTTGCATCAATTCAAGCATTTCTCAACTATGACTTGGTATAAAACAATGGGAGGTTTTCGTTTGATGATTCATTCCCATTAGCCCAAACAAACTCAAACTTGAGATAGCAGACTGATCAGTATTTCTTCAGAAAGGAAAAGTAAGAGTGCAGTGTTTCCTTCTCTCTTAGCCCAAGAAGAGTAATCTCTGCTCACTGGAGGATATAGCGCAAGTTTAAAAAAAATTATCAAACTCCAAGTGCATTTTCACTACCAAATTAGCATGCTAATCTACCAAATAGTTCGATATTTCATGAACAAACCCTAGTTTGCTTTGGGTCTCGAGCTAATATCGATCTTAAGCACAAGTATGAAAATACGGGTCTTCACTGTGAATCGGATTGTGCTAGTTGTAATAAGAATTATATAGCGGGCTAATTTGAAAACTTGGGCTAATGAAAATGGGCCTTTTGTTTTGTCTGGTCTAACAATGATCTACGCAGATGATCTGGCCTTGCTCCAGGTTTACACTGGTCCTTGACATTCAAGAAGACCAGATCTAATATCATCGTACTCCAGCTAACTACAACAGGTGAGTGTAAGAAGGAAGGGTGGTATGAGATGAGGGTCTGGTGGATCCATTCATGTCAGGGATGATCATCTGGTACAAGGCAAAGAGCTACCAGGTTCATGGCACAGATATATTACCCCTCATTCAGACTAGCATAATTTGTTGTATAACTGTATGATCAGTAATTAAACTTTTCTCACTGGAAGGTTAAAAATTGTAACAAAGGTGTAATTGAGCATTGTTTAGAATGAACAATCCGTAAGAATCGGGGGCCATCACTAGTGTGAAAATAATTTTGAATATAGATTGTTTAGCTGAGTAGGGCTTCATATGAGTGTTTGAAAATATGACTGGCCAGCTGTTATTTTGTACCCTTGACCAATGCCCATGATTTATACTGACAGTAACCACGTAGTAAGGTGGCGTCCTTAAACTAGTAGGAACCAAGATGATGAGGGCTCTGTATGATATTCCTTTTACATTCCATTCTAATCCCAAGTAGGCTATTTTCATATGATGATTCTTTATACCAGGTTTCTTCAAACAATTTGTTTTTCTCTAGTGTGAATGCCCCTTTTTGCTTTATAAATCCTAGTGTATTAAGTGCATTTGTCAGTCTATCTGCAAGATCATTTGGTGAGAAAGTGAGTTTTGGTTTTAAAGAAACATAAAAGATTAAGGCGATTCCAAACTAAATGTAACAAAGATGCATCTGAAAAACTACCATCCTATTTTACCATCAAAATAACATGGTTTGAAGTGTTTTCAACTGCAACATGACCAAGAAAACAATGAGTAAAACAATGCTCTTATAAATGATTTTTGCAGGTAATGAAAAGAAGTTTTATGATGGGATTATGATGAAATCATCATTTTATGAGACAATTCTAAATCTTTTTAATGTGATTTTGCTGATATTATGTAATAGATTTGTGAATATTTATCATTTGAATTAATATAGAAAAATTAGGCATAGCATTGGGAAATGACAATGCAGTGAGTATGACTTGGAATACATTCACCACATAGGTATATCATCCAGGTCAATTTAACCTTGGTATTTTCAGTTGCATCATCAAGAGATTGTGTAGGGTTAACAAGCAGTCTCAACGCTTACAAAGATGATTCAAATTGAAACGGACTGGCATACAAGTTTGTTTTGTCCAGCAAAATCTGGAAAGGTTATCTGTAAAATGCCACACCAGCTGCAACGATAAGTTCCTGACCTGATTCTTGTTCCTCCCATCCCTCATCCAACCAGGCTGCATTGTTTCAGATGTACATTACCCAGTTCACTCTCTCAGATGATTTGTCTTGTGTTTGAGAATTGTGTAAATGGCACACATCAGATTATCACTTTTGACCCCCAAAATGCTTTCCAAAGTTTTGATCATTCTTTGAAAATTGAAGGAAAAAAATGGGGGAAAAGGGTGATCATCATAATAATAATGGAGAGAATGACGAGTTCCGGAAAAGATGAAAAATCATTTATGAGAGTTTTAATTCTATATTTGTTATTGTGAAGAAATTTCTCTTGTAGATGTCTACTCTTCAAGTGCCCTCACATTTGAAATATGACAAGAAATGGTTGAAATGTTTGGACCAAACTGTCATGCCCTGGGTGCATGCATGTAGTCCCATTTTGATGTGAAATGCATGCGATCTCCAGCAAGAATGAGTTAATTTCCTCTCATTTTGATATTTCCAAATCCTTACAGTACACACAAATTCTACTGTGCTCCATAAACAAATTTCCCATTGCTTCTAGAAAGTTCCTCCCACAATGCAACTGAATGACCAGAACTCAACTGTATTTTTTAAACCTTGCTTTATAAATATTTGTGATTCTTGTTTATAAATGTAGTAATAATTTGATGATAAAAACCTTTCAAATACCAATGATCTATTTCATAATTGTATCATGAATGTGAGGATGCAACTTTGTCCCTCCCTGCAGTTATCAAGAGAGGAGATGTTTGATTTTTATTTCCGTCTTATGGTCCCTAATCAAACATTGCAAATATGGGCTTGGTCTCTGGGCATCAGGATTAATTTGTCTGCTGAGACTGAGAGCAAGAGGGATGTTAATTCATAGCATCTAACTCAGACTTAATGCCCTTCTGGCTCTCAATGAACTCACTTCTTTCTCCACTGCTGATTGTGAAACTGCATATTCATGGTGAAAAGGAAGTAGTCGCTGAACTGATTTTGGCACTGTATCAATCAGAGAAAAGATGGATGGATTGAAGATTTGTTTGGAGATTGATGTGGAAGAGTAGATTATGGCCCCATCTTGTGAAGTGTCACGATTGATCCAAAGCCATACTAAGTCCTCCAATCAAGTGCAAATTAAAATTGCATATCTTTTATGAATAAAATTGATGTTTGATATCAATCTCATGTTTGATATTGATTTGAATCATTTTCTCTTCACAAAATGTAGCAACACTTAGAGATGCATCCTGAATGCAAAATGCATAATAGTCAGTGATCTTTGTTCATTCAAAGTTCTTTTTGACATATCTGAATGAAAGTTTAACTAACATTAAGCCTCATCAAGATGGTGGATGCATTTACTAGCTCTATGTCCTAACAATGTGGTTCTACCTCTGTGTGATAAAATTATAATTTTCAACAATTACGGCCAGAAAGCAACCTGCATACCCTAAGACAGGGCCCAGATTTGGTGACACTGAGATGAAAGAGCAAAATATGATGCAGAAGAGAGAGAAGGAGGTGTGATGACATGGTAAGAAGAGGACAAGTCAGTAGAGAGGGAGAGAGAAGAGAAAGATTAGATGTGAATGTATGTACTAAGGGGAATTGGCAAGAACCAAGTGTATGAAGTGCTCTCAGAACAGTTTGTTGCTGGAGTTTGCAAACTTTGGGTCAACCCAGAGGTAGAGGTGTTGAGGTGTCCTGGTCTAGTGGATGAGTCACTGGACTGTGGATCACATGGTTCTGGATTTGAGTCCCGCCGTGGCAATAATGTCCTTTGGCAAGACATCATCTACATTTGCCACTCTCCACCCAGGAGTTAAATGGTACAAGGAAGATGCAAACGTTAATGCTGTTGGATTGGCATATGTGTGCTATTAAAATGGCCCTTGGTGGGAATACTCCCCATGGAGCGGAGCGTGTGCACTATAATGTGCGGATTAGCAATTGAATCCAATGACCAGGGTAATAATAATTACAATACGTAAATTGTTTACCAACATAATATTAAGCGCTATACGAATGTGACTATTATTATCATAAATGCAATTTTCTTTGTTTAACGCTATCATATATGCTTGTATGCAAAAACCAGTCAGAAACTGTTGATTCCTGTGGTAATGGAGTAAGAGTCAAGAAGTATGCAAATGTGTTTGAAAGATTACAAATAAATCAGATTTGGACAGCGTACAAGCAAATTTTCTAGTTTGCTTCCCACTCCTCTCTTCACAATCTCAATGTTGAAATTGATATTGTTTTTCAGAGGAATAACCTCCCACCCCCACCATCTTTTCACTGATTGAGCGTCGATGTTATAGAGGGTGATTGAGAATCTCTCATCGGTTCTTCCTGAGATGATTTGATTAACACCTCACAGAGGGCCCTGTTCCTGTAGCCTGGTTCCTGTTCCTGTTCTCTCTTGGCATGGCCCCTTCTCTTACCCTGTCCCAGGTGACGATATCCCTATTGGTGTTGCCATCGATGTTGCCACTAGCTCCATCTCCATTAGCCAGAAAAGGCTTGAGCTTGAGATATGAGATTGATCAGTGCTTCTTGAGAAAAGGTCCAAGTTGAAAATTTGTATGCCTTCGCACACTTCAAGGTGGGCAATCTCCATTTACTTGAGGAATTAGCTTGAGTTTCAGAGCATATCACAAATAATGAACAGAAAAATATATATTTTGATATTCTCAGGCAATTAAGATAATTGTTTTCATATTTTGGAAAATACATAGATCATGATCGAATTCAACCTGTTGTAACGGAATTGCATTTTTATAGATGATTGGTTTGGGTATTGTATCTGGCCATACATGGGTAAAAAAAATGTTCCAGTCTCTTTTTCCAGAGAATATATCATCTGTTGAGAGCTAAAAGAACATTAACTCTTTGAGAAAGTAATGAGTGAATGCCCTTTTGGCTCTCAATCCGCTGACAATTGATTTCCATCTTGTTTCACACGTTGTCGTCGAGGTATAGTCCCACGTGAGTAGAGGCTCAATTCACTTTGTGAATGTAAAAGCAAACTTGAGAGTTCTTTATTATTCTGCGTTGCCTTGGGTTTCAAATATCAATTGTCAATAATGCTTCATTATCAAATCTAAGTATTCCCCATGAGTCATGTGAGTGAGGAATTAGAACCACACCTGGTTTTTTCTTTTTGTACCCCCTGCTCTTGCGTGTTGAAATAAAAACATTCTCAGTCCATTAGAGAATTATTTGTCACTCTTGGTGATTAAGCCGTGCCTAATTAATTTGATCTTGCTCCAGGGATATTAAGGGGTAAACGAGAGCCAAACCGTAGGGACTGCCTACCATGAAAAGATGATTGACCAAAAAATCTACACCACATTACAAACTTAGTCATGAATGGGACTAGGATCATGGATGAATGGCTCATGAGTAAACTTTAATTTTACCTCTCTTTTGTCTGCTGCCAAAGTCTTTGTCACGGAACTGGAAATGTGGTTGTAATTCTCACCTCGTCCCTGCACAGTGGTAAAACCGTCAAGGGATTGGTTGATGTGTAATCAATCTAGGCTATAAACCATATTTATTACTGATGGCATGGGAGTTGGAGAGGTGTGTTTTCAATGAATAAATCACCTACAGACCATCCCTATATATAGTTAGGGCTAGGTCAAAGCCAGGTGCTGTCTGGTAATTTAGTCCCCCTTGTGAACGTCTACATGCAGGTGTTTTATCTCTTTTCATAATTTCAGCTTTTCTTTATACAAACCGCATGTAAAGTGCAGGTAATATCGCCCTAACATCTGTTTAAAATATAAAACCTGTGAGTTTCCAATTAATTAATGTAAAACCTCTAAACTACTCAGTCCACATCTGTATAAGATAAGCCTACCCTTAACCCCTCCAATGCCATGGACTGCAAATCTCACCTAAATATTTAACTATTGAACAATATGTTTGAACTAAGAAGATGTTCATTTTTATTCCATCATAAGCAAAGAAGATACCTCTATTTTGAAGCTAACATCCATTGAAGAAAGCATTTAAAGTCAAATTTCACTCTGAGAATTTAATTGAAAATTAACAATTGTTCAAAGACAAGGTTGCCTGGAGGAGTTGTAAGGAATTCCTGGCTGTCCATACACTCTCTGTAAAGACAGTATTTGATGCAAAAGATATGCAAAAGTCATGATAAACCCAACACAGAGGAACTAAATTGATAGCCTAGCGTGCATCATCCGTTGATTGCCAGTAGGACATTGACACCGTGTTAAAGTATTTGAATTAATGCCCTTCTGGCTCTGAACTCACTATCTATTTCAAACCAAAAATCTTGTATACAGTTGACATGTAAGTTGTTAACAGTTTAGAATAGCCATGAGGTTTGAGCTGAGCATTCTTGTGTAACTCTAACCATCTTGTCACATTGAAAGTCTTCAGATGTTTTTGAGGTCTTAACCAAGCACAGGCACTTGAAAATAGTCTTGTTCACTTTTCCCCTAGGGCGAGTGGAAGCAACCAATTTTTTGGCACCTGAAATTTGATTTTGATCCTGGAGGTTAACCAAATACTATGCTGCATGAACCCCTGTCCAAGCTACAAGCAAGCTACAAGTGTAACATAATGTAAACAAGCTTCTAAACACAATTACTTACTGATGGTGTGGAAAAGCTGTCACCCCTTTCACATTTGTTGATTAAACCAGAACTCAGAAGTTATTTCCATCTTCAATTCATACTTTACAGCATGGGTCCTGTCCAAGCTACCAGTGTAACATAAGGCCCCCAAAAAAAAAAAATCATTTGGTTGTCCTCGATTGCTTTTTAGAAGTAAGGGCGGGCGGGCGGATTTTTTTTTTTTTTTTTCCATTTCATTTTTTTCCCTCTTAATTTGGACTCTTTACTTCCTATTTATTTTCATTTTTGTTCAAATCATGAGGCCAATATTATTATTATTTAAACACAAAAGAATCCCAGAAAAAGTCATGAATTGCCATGGCAATATTCAATTTCATTCTCACTGTTTCGAGGTAGTTTTCGGCTATAGCGAGGCAGTTTTCGGCCGCATGTACAAAGTCAATGGGAGCGCACGCGTCGTTCATTCACCCGCTGATCTATAGCGCTTGCGGCCGGAGCGTGTATCCCACGCCAGAGCTGGCCGCCACGAAAATTACCCCTGCATGCAGTGATCGTGTGTATGTGTGCGCGCTATCCGACTGCAGTGATTGAATACGTGCTTTGAGTATGCTATTCATGAAAAATCGCGATCTAAATCTGAAAATACTTGAAATACAGCTCAGGTTTTGGTACCCATCCTCCTTACAGACACGCGTAAGATATTTGATTTTTCAGATTTAGGTAGCAGGACCGCTGATTACATTGCTAAAATGTGATATTTAAGGATACATTTTCCATTGCAAATGTGGATCTTCTGTGACTCTGAAATGTATTGTATGTGTGTGATAATTATGTGATATGCTATTATCTATGTATTTTAAAGTGATTTCACCATGCGTACAACGGACCTGCCGAAAATTGCCATCTGGCCGAAAATCCCTCCTCTATATTATAATATAAAGACAGAATTGCGTACTGAAAGACCAAATTGGCGACGGGACACATTTTGATTCTTGCAACATGCATAAAATGGTTAAAATTGCTCCAAAAAAATTTAAAAATTGCTCAAAAAAAAAAAATATATATATTTCAAAAAAAAAAAAAAATACGAGCGGGCTGAAAATGACGAGCGGGCGGTCGAGGACAACCAAATGATTTTTTTTTTTGGCCTAATGTAATCAGGTTCCACAATACAATCACTTATTGATGATGTGGAAAAGCTGGCACCCCTTTCACATCAAGCAATTCATCCACCTTTCGTTCCATTTCCAGCTGTTAATATATTGGTTTTTGCCAAAATATTTGATTTAATGAAGAATGGGTACCTGTAAGATGAATTGGAACTAAGACCCCGTTCTCATTCACTTCGTTGGAGCGGTCTAACTAAGACCCGTTCCTCAGGAGCGGTTCTTAGGTGAGTGAGAACGGTCAAAGTGGTCCAGGAAGTGGACTTCTGGACCGCTCCAGAAGACCACCTCGGGAGGTGGTCTTGAGGAACGGGTCTTATTAAGAGCGGTTTGGAGCGCTCTAACGTGCGAGTGTGAACGGAAGCGTACTTTGAACGGAAGTGAGCTAGTGACGTTCGCGTGAAACATGTAGTACGGTACATACGCTTAGTATTCCGCGAAAAAATTGACCCGCTGACCTGAGCTGCCATAGCAACAAGACCACTTTGACTCGTGGAGCGGTTTGAGCCATAAAAAACTGCTCGGAGTGTGAACCCTCGCAAACCGTTCCTCAAGACCCGTTCCTCTGGAGCGGTCTAACTAAGACCACTTTCAAAGTGAGTGAGAACGGGGTCAAAGTCAAGTTGATCAGGAATACTTCTGGTAACTGATTTTATGAGAGGGATAAGGCTTATGGAGATTGTTCTGAAATAAACGGAATTCTCTTTTATATGCACAAATAGAGTAATAGAGCAACGGGGTGGAAAGAAAGCTGAAATAGGCAAGTAAGTATGTATTTTTTGTAATAGATGAAAATTGAAAAAGTAAATTACACTTAACTCTGCATAAGTCAAGTCAAGTTAAATCAATCTTTTTTAGACCAAACTATCAAAAAAAATTTGCGGTCCCAACAAATACAACTTATGCAGACTGTGTTTGTTTTGTGATGATTTCATCTAGAGTTTTTTTTTTTGTCCTTTAGAGATGAAAGATTGCCTTAACAATTAAACTTTACTGTGCACTAAAATGAGCACAATGGGGATCTCAGCCAAAATGTACTCTCTTCTTGGCAAGGGAAGTAAGGACAAAAATTCAAGGCTAGGTTTTCATGGATAACATTACATATTGGTAGCAGACAGATTTTACGATATTTCATGATAACCCATCACATAGACTTTCTAAGAATCAACCCAAAGCAAATTCCAATAGCCTTGTGCGTTACCTATTGAAGTGAGCAACCAAGACAATGACATACGACATAATTCAAACATGATTTCTATAAGCAGTAAAATCGGTTATTGGAATTACCCTGAAGTTGATTTCTTTAAAGTCTTTGCAGTCTTCTTCAATGAATAATGCTGGTGTGAGTGGGGTAATCCTCTGTGGTGAATCTCCGAGCTCACCAGGTCAAATAATCCCATATCCTGGAACTAATCCACTGACAAATCTCTTGCCACAAACGTGACCCGAACAAACTTGCTCACTTTCGTAGAAAAACCTAGAACAAGTGTCACACTCCTCTCTCGATCCGGCAGCAGTGAGAGTAGCGAGGAGAAGATGTTTGGAGCCTGGAAGCAAATTTGATTCAAGTTTCTGAGAAGGGAGGAAAAGTGAATCTGTGTTTGGGGAGCAAATAGTGCATGAACATGAAGGTCACTCATTTGTTAGAATGTTATTAGAGTACAGAAAATAATTAGAGTCCACAGTTGAGTATAAGTACAGTAGTTCATACCACCCTAATTTGAGAATGGTATTGTTAAAAGATGAAAAGATTACCCTCTTGAATTAATAAGAAACATTACTGATGAATTTGTGAAGTGAAAGAGCATGAAATGCTGTAAAATAGACAATAAACAAAGAAACTGCAATTGATAACTTATCTATACATTAAAAAAAACTTTGTGGCAAGCATGGTTAGGGTTGAACATAATAAAATAGCTTGATTTTCTTTTCCTTTTTAGTTTTCTAGTACACCATAGATGTGATGTGGTTTGTTTGGAACCAGAAGGGTGTTTACTGTTTATCATTTTACATACAGTTAATGCCTTTCTCTTGTCTAATACATCTATAAAAATGCCCCATAGAGTTTGGAATATTAAATTGTTACGTGTACTATGTTTCGTAAATGAAACTCCATTCATGAAAAATTGCCATTTGCAGGGTTGTTGTTAGGACATGATAATTTGGGGTGTATGTTTTCTCCTTTGTTTGTTCTTTTGTTTGTCTTGTTATTTACTGTTTAAATTTTCAACCTTTTTTCTTCACAATTCCTAAATTTTTACTCTTCTTTAAGTCGCTTTCTCAGTGCTAATTCTCTGTTTCCAGAGAAAGTGCATCACAAGTATGCTGTAATGAAAAAATTACATTCTAGAAAAAGAAGATAAACAAGTACCCTCCTCCTACTACCACCCTTCTTTCACAATACAGGTCCAAGAAGGCAAACAAACTCCATACCCTACCTTTCCTACTATACATCTTAACTGGAATTGTTTTGTTGCCATGTGTTGAGAGAGTGCGTAATCATCAGCTCTTTCACTCTCTTGTCAGCTTTCCAGTGCTTCACTTTGATTCAGCACTTTTAAACGTCAGTGACACGGGAACCGCGTCACCGTCTAGGTGTGAAACATCACCCCGTGGTTCCTTCGTGAAATACTTTCTCTGAAAAGAGCTGAGTCACAAGAGACTAGGGCCGGGCCAGTGCATTACATCCCTCTCATAAACAAATATTATACTTTTTCTTTTTGCATTGTGTTTTCATAATATATACAGAGAAAGATTGGATGTTTCTAGGAAGTTCTGATTACATTAATTTTCTTTGAAATCTAATTTTGTTCTGTTTGGCAGCTCTTTTAGAACAGGATTTAAATGTGTAACATTTTAGGCAGTGTGAATGTCACATTCAGAATGCAGTTCATTGTAAAGTTCACAAAAGGGTTTTGCTTACCCACAACAATAAGATTCAAATCTGTGTACATAAGTCCATTAATTTTATAACATTTGTTTGTCTACGGATCTAATAATTCTTTAATCCTTACAATGTCATTTTATCAAGCATAATAACTACATTATTGCTTCATAGGGACAGGAAGCGTGTGTAGCCAGTACATGATGAAAAACAGATTTAATCTTAAAAGGAAACTTGAAACTGACCAACATCACTAGGATGCATTCAATTTTCATCATTTGATTTTGAGCCAATTTGGAACTATTTCATTTGTGTTATTTGCCTTTTCATGATTTGATAATTATCTGATCGTTATATAGTGAATGCGGATACTCCCTATTAGTAATTTCCACTCTTTATGCCAATATCTACATTTCAGCAACAAAAAATAGAACACATCCTTATTTTGGTCAGTTTTATCATAGAATTGATTGAGTGCTAAAGGAAAAGAAATCAAACACATTTCTTGTTGAATGGATATTGTAAGTAAAGATAAATAAATCAACTAGAAACTTAGAAACTTAGATGATTTTGCAAGAAAGTAAGATATTTAGATTAATGAAATCAATCAATTAAATTGATTTTAATGACATAGGCAAAAATATTGTCTGAAAGTTTCTTTGATATTGAAAAATGTTTTGAAGATCATATCCTAAGTCAGCATTCTAATTTTTTGAAAATGTGCACATTTCGTAATACAGTCCCCATCTGATAATAATTTGTGATCAATTCAAATTGACTGTACCTTGACATCTATCACAAGT